>OY757942.1:1813435-1923435 GCA_963585895.1 Sepioteuthis lessoniana
TTGCTGACATCAGTCAGATACTTATATTCTCCGAAATATTTACCTTCCAATATTTCTTAGCATAATGCTTATCGTCATTAAGAAAGTGGACTTTGCAACCCAAGTTCAAATCCTGGACTCGGCAGTTAGCATTTCCCATAGTATTAATCCTTTTAGGAAAGATAGGAATCCAACTATTCTCCCTCCCGCTTGAAGTAGAGCAGAGTGGGCTCTTTAACCTTGGTATGGCAATTGCTTTAGGTGAGTGAAAACTCAGAATTCATACTAGTTATAGACCTGTAGATAGATGGGCTCTGCCAGACGATTTCTACCCCAGACACGCGATATGAGTTGCACCCACCCATGACTTAACCAGGATCCACTATGAAAGAGAGAATATAATGTTTTTTTGGCTAGACTAGAAGACAATTGTTAGTAAATTTGATTCTGACTATATGCCCCTATTCTTTTGCCCTTGTGCCCAAATGAATAAAAGACTATTTTTCAATATATTTAATTCATTCTGTTTCTTGGTTTCTGTATTATTTAGAATCAGGAAAATGGAGAACATGCTTGAAAAGATACAAACTGATGCCCCACCCACATACAGAGACTGGATCGCAAAGCAGCTTTTTTATCGACAGTAAACAAGTAACATCCCATTTTTTTGTTTTCTTTTTTTTTTTTTTGTCTTGGCTAATACTCAAACATTTGTGATCTTTGTGTAGAAATTCAGAACTTCTCCTTTACCCTCACTAAACTGTAGCAACCAAAGTTCATTTTCTTTTTGTCTTTATTTATATGCAATAATCAGGAAACAATACAGATTGATTTCTATCTGTTTTACTAAGGTGAGTCAAAAAGTTTTGCTATATTATGATATATACTAATTTGCAACTTGTATATCATGTGACCAAAGCAGTTCGACCTGTGGAAAATATCTGCTGTAGTTGGTAGTATGATGGTAGTTAGTGTGCTGACACGTTGTGCATTGTTTCACTCAGGTGAACATGCAACATAGTTTAATTCAGGAACTTATACTTTACTGGTTCAAATTTGGCCATAATGCTGGAGGAGCAACCAAAAACATTTATTGTTTGGTTTGATTGGTTGGTTGGTTGTTTAGGTTTTATAGCATATCAACCTTTATAGGTTTTTAATGCCAGATCCATTTTTATACAAATTATCAGTTCCATTTCAAGCAATTCAGTTTAGCATGAGTACACAGTTTATCAAAAACATTTTTATTTCAAGCTATTCAGTTTATTCAAACAGTTCTAATTCAGCTAAGTATAAGTAGTGGTTTTGTTTACAGACAATTAAATGTCAAAACAGTTCTATATTAAACAAATCAGTTTAATGTAAGTACAGTTTCAATGTCAAAAACAGTTCCATTTCAAACAGTTCAGTTTAGCGTAAGAACACAGTTTAATTGTGAAAAACATTTCTATTTCAAGCTATTCAGTTTAGTCAAACAGTTCTAATTCAGCTAAGTATAAGTAGAGATTTTGTTTACACACATTTGAATGTCAAAGTAGTTCTATATTAAACAATTCAGTTTAGTATAAGTACAGTTTCAATATCAAAAACAATTCCATTTCAAACAATTCAGTTTAGCATAAGCACGCAGTTTAAATGTAAGTACAGTTTAATTGTCAAAAACCTTTCTATTCCAAGCTATTCAGTTTTGTCAAACAGCTTTAATTCAAACAATTCAGTTTAGCATAAGTATGCAGTTAGTTCTATTTAACCCATAGATAGGGCCCTATCAGGTGGTACCATTCCGGGCCAGAGTGGACCTGGGAGCAATGGCAATGAAGGAGTGCTCCACATTCCCCAAAGCTCCAGCGTCACTGGAACCTCACCATCAGATTGTTTAGTGTCATATATCCAGGACACTTGTTGGTGGGGGGGGGTCTTACCCTTCTGCGGAGATGCAGTCGGTGTATTCTACAGCCCCAGCCGACTGGGCAATATACATTTGTTGTGTGAAAGTTAAAGACACATTTTATCGCATTATAAGTAACCTAATGGTTTGTGAAATTTTCCTCAGTTGCAAGAACCTTGATAATCAGGCATGGTCAAGTAGGCCTAAAACCATGGATTCCAAGGCTATGGTTCAAGCTCTAGAGGTAAATATGGCAAGTATCAGGCCAGTTTGGTTATCTCACTGTCCACCTTTATGACCTTGTCAAAAGTAACCGGAGCTGCTAACATATTGCAAAACTTTTGACTCACCCTAGTATAATCAAGCCTAACCTAGAATTCTGAGCCCAGTTGGCTGAGGCTTTAGAATATTCAACTATTCTAGAGGGGTAAGACTCCCCCACCCCCAATGAATGACACTAAACTTTCTGATGGTAAGGTTCCAGTCCGAGAACTATGGGAAATGTAGAGTAATCTTTCATTGCCATTACTCTTAGTTCTACTCTGAACTAAAGTGATAGAATCTGAACTCTTAGTTCCACTCTGACCCAAAGTGGTAGAATCTGTTAGGGTCCCATTTATGGGTCAAATAGAACTAGTATTCTGAGTATGACATTAAACTGCATCTGATGGAGGGGGCTTCAGTCTTGAAACTCTAGGGAATGTGGAATACCCTTTCATTACCATTACTCCCAGGTTCTTGACTTATAGCGGCTTTCACCCTGGTTGGGTTGAACCGGCTTCCTCCCGAGCAAGTACAGCATCTCGAACCATCACAGCCCACGTTCGCTGATCCTGAGCCAGGTCACACAAAATGGCAAGCCAATCGTGATTCCATTGGCAAAGACCAACTACTTGGAGACCTGATAATGCTGCTAGGTCATCCTTGATTGTGCTGGTCCACGTCTTCAGCTGCCCATCTACACGTATTCGTCATTTAGGAAGAGAAGGGGGAAGAAGTATATTGCGGATGAGCTCTCCCTCTGGGTGTCAAGCTGCGTGCCCAGATTCACTCTGACCTAAAGTGTTAATACCTGTTACAGTCCTATTTCTGTGTCAAATAGAACTGTTTAATCATTTACAATGCTTGAAACCATTTAATTGTATGTAAACAAATGATTAATATTAAACTGAATTATTACTATTAGATTGGAATACTTGAAACCATAGAACTGTGTGCAAACAAATGAGCTCTGTCTTGTTTTAAAATACTTTTATTGATTAACTGTTTGTTTACAAATCATATATTTACTTTATATGTATAAATAGGATTTGGTATTAAATAACCCACAAGAGTTGATATGGTAAATAACAACCAACCAACCAACCAACCATTATTCTAAAGGCACTGGTTAAAAAATCAAGATGTTGCATGTCACCAGGAGACTAATCGTTATTATAAAAAGAAAATTTTTATGGTATTATACTAACAAAAATTTCGCTATCATGCAAACGAAGTCTTTCTCTCATTATTTGTTTCAATGCTATATATTCCAGTTTTGGTTTCTCTCGTTGGTATTTTTTTTTAAATAGATTTTCGTAAAACATTACTTTAAAACCTTTTAAAATCACCATGAAATATTTGGATAATGTAAATGAACTTATGGTAGAACAATAAAATTTTCAGAATAAAATCAATAGATTCTCTCTCTCTCTCTTGTTCTTGTTTGTGTACAGCACGAGAAATTAGATGATAGTTTTACATGGCCCATTTTTAGGAAAGGATTAAATTCTTTGATTTCATAGAAAACAGATATGAAAGAATTATCAAAATATTATAACTGAAAATTTTTAAAAAATGATACTACTTGTATCCTGTAATAGTCCTACATTTGCATAAATTTTATACACTAAATATGATAAATATAGGACAGATGTCGTGTCATTTTTGCAAATATTGGATGTTTCAGAAAAATTGATATTATTCTGTAATCTAATAAATTGGCCATTTCCTGTTTTGATGATCTTAAATTTTAACAGTATGTATAGAAACTCTTAGATCTGTTTTATATTTTCTTTTCTTTTCTAGTATAGAAATGCCATTCAATAGTAAAAAAAAAACATGTTTAAATATTAAACATAAAATTTTGAATTGTTTCTACACATTCTGTTAAAATTTGACATCATTTAAGATATACTGAGTGTTTCAGAAAAATTTATATCATTTTGAAAAATTTGGCCAATTCAAGTTGAAATGATTTCAAATTTGAACAGCTTATGTAGAAACGATTCAAAATTCTCTATTTGAATATATTTTCTGATATAGAAGTGCCATTTACTAAAAAAGAAAAGGTGTTTAAACTTTTGCTAGGCCAATAAATAAAAAAAAAAAAGTAAAGCTGTCAACCAAAGCTGAGGGCAACCTGAAGGCTCCCTTTTCAATATCTACTACAACAAGGTTGTTGGGGAGGGTGCTACTCCTTTCCCTGGATTGCTCCACTTTACTCTTGATACACACCTTATAATGCTGAGTGTTAAGCAAGGAGGTATCAAGTACCATTTGGGGGGGTGGGTATGACTCAACCTGGAATTGAACGCCGGTGTCCCAGGCCATTGGCAAACACTCTACCCACTAGACTAATATTTATATACTTTTCCAGTAAATGGCATTTCTATAGCGGAAAAAAAACAAAACATTAAACATAGAATTTTGACTTGTTTTTACAAATGCTGTTAAAATTTGAGCTGATTTGAATAAGAATTGGTCAAGATATTAGATTACAAAATAATATCCTTTTTTCTGAAACACCCTGTACATCTCAAATGATATGAAATGTTTTGAAATAGCTTGTATAATTAAATATAAACGCATTTTTCTTTTCTAGTGAATAGCACTTCTATACCAGAAAAATATTTAAATATCAAACATAAAAATTTGAATTGTTTCTACAAATGCTGTTAAAATTTCAGATGTACTGGGAATTTCAGAAAAAAATTGATATGATTTCGTAATCAAAAAACTTTATCAATTCTCTTTAGAATTTTCTCAAATTTTCACAACTTGTGTAGAAATAACTTGAAATTCTATGTTTAATGTTAAGATGAAGTTTCAGGTAAAGAAGTGCAATTCACTATAAAAGAAAAGTCGTTTAAACTTTATCTCATCACCAAGAGATCATTACTTTTTTTATACAGGGTATTTCAAAATATTTGATAAAATTTAATATATTCAGGGTAATTCAGAAAAAAATTGTTATGATTTCGTAATCAAAAAACTTTATGAATTCTCTTTAAAATGATCTCAAATTTTCACAGTTTGTGTAAAATAACTTGAAATTGTATATTTTGATGTTTAAATCTCTTTTCAGCTATAAAAGTACGATTCACTATAAAAGAAAAGTCTCTTAAACTTAAACTCATCACCTAGAGATCATTACTTTATTATACAGGTTGTTTAAAAACATTTGATATCATTTGACCTGTACAGGGTGTTTAAGTAAAAAATTGATATGATTTTGTAATCGAATAACTTGACCAATTCTCGTTGAAATGTTTTCACATTTTAATGGCAAGTGTAGAAATAAATCACAATTCCACGTTTTTATGTTTATCATGATGTTATACCTAGTTTAGAAATTCCATTTACTGGGAGATAAAAAAAAAAAGCATTTAAATATCAAACACGGAATTGTGATTTGTTTCTACATATGCTGTTAAAATTTTAGATCATTTAAATGAGAATAGTTCAAGTTATTTGGTTGCAAAATGATATCGATATTTCTGAAATGTCCTGTACATCTCAAAGGATATTAAATGTTTTGAACATTCTGTATAAGCTTTTATGTGATCAGTGTTGAAATTTGTGTCGGTGATTTATTTAAATTTTTAATATTTTGTTCTATATTTCTTACTTAATGTCTTCTGTTATCAAAGATATATTACTGCTTGGTCAGCTGACTGTTTCTCCAGCAGAGGAGTAAAGACTTACCCTGCCAAAAAAGAGATAAAAAGTAAAGTTGGCGACCTTAGTCAAGGGTGACCCGAAGGCTCCCTTTTCAATAGCTACCACACTGAGATGTAGGGGAGAGTGTTTGATAATATTGCTTGAAACCATTTAATTGTATAACACCAACCACTCTGACCAGGAGTGGGAGTACCTGTTAGGGTCCCATCTGTTGGTCATATAGATCTGTTTAAAAATTATTCATATTCAATAATACTTGATTCCATATAAATTATTTTTATTGAGATTAGTTACTTGAAGCTATGATTTACTTATTTTGTTTGTTTGTTTGGGTATGTCAACACTTGTTTGTTATTTAAAGCCAAATACTGTTTATTTATATATATATATATATATATATATATATATTTACTAATCTAATATCTACCAGCATTCACGGTACCAGAAAAAAACAAAAAAAACTCCACCAGGAACAATAGATAAAAGTATCTCGAATCACTGCCCGGGGGAAAAAGAAAAAATTATAGCTTTTTTATTTTATTTATTTATTTATTTATTTTTGCTTATCTTTTTTCTTTAAATTTTATGTAAATTCTAAGCTAGGTGGGGTTTTGGTGAATATAAGACGGCGTTTTCTCCTTTGGCATTGGTTGAAGTTAGGCTTCCTGATGATCCGATAAGGTGAAAATTTAGTAGATTTCCAACTCGCGATTTAAGTTAATTTTATATATATATATATATATATATATATATATATATATTTATATAATCAACTATATATATGATTTGTAAACACATTTTGTAGATAAAATTCTTAAACAAGCCTGAACTCATCTTTTTGCACACAGTTAAATGGTTTCAAGTATTGATATTTAACAATCACAATTTAACATCAGTTATTTGTTTGCACACAGTTTTTTCTATTTAATCCAAAGATAGGACCCAATTAGATGCTACCAGTCCAGGTCAAAGTGAACCTGGGAGCAATGGCAATGAAGGGGTTCTCAACATTCCCTAAATCTCCAAGGCTGGAGTCTCACCATCAGATAGTTTAATGTCATATCAGGACATTCGTTGGAGGAGGGGGGTGTTACCCTTCTCCAGAGATGCAGTCGGTGTATTCTACAGCCCCAGCCGAATTGGCATTTTGGAGTGGGGTCTTACTCTTCTGCAGAGATGCAGTCAGTATATTCTACAGCCCTAGGTGACTTGGCACTTTGCAATTTTCAAATAAGAATATAACTATATTTCCCCAAAATAAAAGATGGTAATTTCTTACTTTTTAATAAGCAATATTTAATTGATTGATTTCAACAGCATGCAGACCCATCAAGTGTTATACTTAGAGGTTAGGGAATCATATTCATTGTACATTTATATCTACATTTATGCATAGTTCTTTCTTAAGAGGTTTTGCTCACAGTTATATGATGTCATGTATTTCTATTGAATATAAATAATTTACACTCAGTTGAATACTAAAAATATTATGGTTTTAAGTAATTATTTTTATTTAATAATAGTCATTTGTTTGCAGACAGTTATATGGTCTCAAGTAACTAATAATAATTCTAAGTAAATAAAGCAGGGGTGTCCTCGTGGTGTAATGGTTAAAGCGATAGACTGTGGAATCGTTGTAAGCAAGTTTGAATTCCAGTTGCACTGTTACGTTCCCTTTCGAACAAATACCCTCGGGAAAGGTGTGAACCCCCTTATCCTGTCAGCTACGGGTTAAATAGCACTACTACTTTTCTTCTAGAAGGGTGGCTTTGGCATTAAATAACCTACAAAAGTTGATATGCCATTAAACAAAGAAACCAAACTGAGCCATAAAAAAAAAACAGGTAACTGGGGCAGTAGAATACTCCGACTGCATCTCTGTAGAGGGGGTAAGACCCTCCTCCCATTTTCCATGATGAGTATCCTGGGCATGACACTAAACTTCCTGATGGTGAAACTTCAATCTTGGAACTTTACGGAATTTGGAGTACTCCTTCATTGCCATTACTCCTAGGTACACTCTGACTCTGTTAGGATTCCATCTATGCGTCTAATAGAACACTTTAATCATTTACTCGACTTGAAAACATTTAATGGTATGCAAACAAATGATTAATTTTATTTTGAATTATTAGTATTAGATAAAAATACTTGAAACCTCTTAACTGTGGGCAAACAAATAAGCTCTGGCTCATTTTTAAAAAAATATTACCTACAAACTATTCACTTAAAAATCATGTATAAACAGGATTTTGCATTAAATAACCCACAAGGGTTGATATGCCATTAAACCAAATAACTTAACCAATAGAGGAAAACATATCAAAATACACTTGTCTGCTAAAAGATCATCAGTTCTTGAAATAAATTGTGTGCACCGGGCCATTGACACAATGATTAGAGTGTTCACCAATGGTCCAGGAGACTGGGGTTCAATCCTAGGTTGAGTCATATCAAAGACTCAAAAAATGGTACTCGATGCCACCTTGCTTAGCACTCAGCACTATAAGGTAAGGGTAAAGTGGAGCAATCCAAGGAATGGAGTAGCACCCTCCCCTACACCTCTGTATAGTAGCTATTGAAAATGGAGCCTTTGGGTCTCCCTCGACTTTACTTACTTTACAGTCCTATCATTGTGCTAGTCTGAAGGAATCAAAATGTCACTGTAAAAAAAAAAAACAAAGTCAATTCCAAATCTTATGCACATTCCACGAAAACAGAATAAAAGAATTTAAAATTTATTGAAAATATATAGAAATAATCTTTTAGATAAACTGAAACCAGAAAATCTGTTGATCAAAATTGAATTTAAAATTGAATTTTGATTTATGTTGTTTTACAAACGTTTAAGTAAATTTCTTTTCAGTTGACATGTGATCTCAACAATGTCATGGCATTGAAGTTTATCCTGCAACAACCTTCTCCAGTTTGGTTGGATTTTTCAATCACTGATGTCAAATTGTTTAAGAATATACGAGTGAGTTATTACATCATCATCTATGCATTCTCTATTTCTTTTGTCCAAGCCCAGTCGGTTGGAGAGGAGGCTGCAGAATACACCAACTGCATCTCTGCAGAGGGGGTAAGTGTCCTGTGGCTGTAGAATACACCGACTGCTACTCTGCAACAAGTGTCTCAGATAAAGTTGTTAGGTAGAAAGGGTTCCAGTCTAATGACAAACCCTTTAAGAAGTTAACTCCAAAATCAAAACTGGAGAAAGAAGCTCCAGCATCAAATTTCTGTTGACTTGTTGATATCATTTGGAACTCTGAAATAAAATCTGCAGTTTGCACAGACAACTGTTATCTTGTTATGCTTGTTACTGGGCTGTAACAATATAAACCCAGAGTGTTGTACAAGCATATGTCACTATAATCCAATTACGTACAGATATCTCACTACCTTATCTTCTGCATCTTGTATATTTTTTGCAAGTTGAACTAGTTATTATTCAGGATATTTGAGTTGTAATTTTGGTGATAAAGATGGCTATCATCTTTCAAGATTTGGCAGACATCATCATAATAAAAGGTTGGTGCACATCGTAAGAAAAGTGTTAAGTAATTTTACTGTACTTATGAAATACTAAAAAACTGTGTTGCATTGCTTTTTCTTGTTCAATTCAAGTTCTGGCCCTGTCAGCTAGGGCTGTAGAATACACCAACTGCATCTCTACAGAGGGGTTAAACTTTCCCTATGAGTGTCTTGGATATGACACTAAACAATCTGATGGTGAGGCTTCAGTAATGCTGTTGTTATAGGGAATGCAGAGTACCCCTTTATTGCCATTGCTTCCAGGCCCTCTTTGGCCCAGAATTAGTAGCACCTGATAGGGTCCTATCTATGGGTCAAATAGAACTAAATTGTGTACTTCTGCTAGACTGAATTGTTTGAAATAGAACTGCTTATATGTATAAAAATGGATTTTGGATTAAATAACCTACAATGTTTAGTATACATTAAAATCAAACCAATCAACCAAATCAAAAATTTCAAAGCAAAATTTGCCTCCATTCTACCAAACAGATATTATATTTCAGTTTCTGAATTTTTTTATTTAGCATAATTATTTGTGCATAAAACACTATTTTTCCAGATTTTTCTCCCCAAAAGTTAGGGTTAGGGGTGCATATTATACATGAGAACTATATAATTAACCTTTTTCTGACATGCCTCACTACATTTAGGATGGGATGACCAAAATAAGTTGTAGTCCGAACTAATGTGTTTTATGGTATTACAGAGCAATAGCTGCGTGATGGGTGCGTTTGTTTTAATTTTATTTCTCTTTATATGAGTTTATTTTCACTGCAAACTTGTTGCATTTTTGTGTGAATATGTCTGTGTGTTTTCTCTAAATAGTGTTTAAATTTTAGGTTTTAACAGTGTAAATTATATAAATTCTTATTTTTAAACAGTATGAACCCCCCAAAAAATTGAACAAATGCTAAATTTTTCTTAAATTTCACTGCGACAAATTCTTGTATGTATTATACACAAAATTTTTTTCTTGAATTTTGTGGTCTAAAGTTTGAGGTGCATGTTATTCATAGATAATTACCATAATAAATGTATTAGATATTCCTTAATTTTTTTTTTTTTTTTCCAGACTCCTTTTCAGAACAATCTTTTTCAGAATTGGATGAAAGACGAACAAACCAAGACTGATAATCCTAAAAAGGTTGTCAAAAAATGCTTCTTTTTTTTCGCAAAATCATTTTGCTTATTTCTCTATTAATCAACTTTACCTTTTGTATTTTTAAAAAAATTCTATTCTTGTTCTGATGCTGAATCACAGTTAGGGAAAGTTTGATGAGAAAATTCTGTCAACATCAGGAATATTAGTTTCTTTCCTCTTCATTTAAATGAATTGAATGGATTCCAGTTGACTGATTCTCCTAAATTTTCAACTCCCCAACACAACTGATTCTGCCATGTTGGAGCCATAGACAAACATCATCATCATGTCATGCTGCTGGCATGGATTTCCGTCTCTCTTGCTATCTGTCTCTATCAGCCATCACTTTCAGCAGGTCTTCTAGACTACATCCTGTGTCCATACAGAGCTGTTTGTAGATAAGTTCTAGCTGGTCACCCTACACTTGTGTGTCCATGTGAAGGGGTCCATCGGAGAACATTGCTTATGAGTTTGTTCTTGCTCTTCCAGCTGTGCTTGTACGGGAACCTACCACCCATCTCAAAGACAATCCAAGTTAGATGAACAAGACATATATATATATATATATATATATATATCCAAGCAAGTTGAGTCGGGAATTATTCAATTTGAGAATATATAAGAGGATTCTATTAAATCTCCAGGAGTGCTCAATGTATGAGAATTAATATATAAATTTATGAATTTCATTCAGAGAAAATTCAAATAATTGGAAAAACTGAATAAACTGTCATTTAACTATTATAAATTTATTTCACACGGTCACTTGATAAGAGAAACCAACCACTTCAGATAGACATCACATGAGCTAGAGAAAAAATTATAAAAAATATTCTTTTAATAGATTCTTACTTGTTTGAAAAAGAAAATGAATAAAGAGTGACGGGACAAAAAATATAGGCGAGAAGTTGGTGTCAAAATTGGATGCAATGTCAATGTCTGGTGTCCTTATGTATCTAAAAAAAAAAAATTTTAACATGACTCACAGGACCTTCAGCAACTGAAATCTTTTCAATAAGTTAACCCATTTCATTTTAAGAAAAAATCTGTTTTATTCATTTATTTATTTATTAAAGAAAACATGACAGTAAATAAAAAAGTAAGTAAAGTTGGTGACAGTCGAGGGTGACCAGAAGGCTCCCTTTTCGATAGCTACTACACCAAGGTGTAGGGTGGAGCTCTACTCTTTTCCCTGAATTGCTCCATTTTACCTTTACCTTATGTTAAGTGTTAAGCGAGGTAGCATCAAGAACCATTTTTTGAGTCTTTAGTATGACTCAATCTGGGATTGAACCCAGGTCTCCCAGACCATTGGCGAACACTCTAATCATTATGCCAATGTCCGCTTGACAGTAAATTCTATTACTAATATCAAACTTATTTTTTGTTAAAACTTTTTTAGGGTTTTATCTGATTTCTATTTAAGATTAAAATTTAATCTTTATTTAATGTCTTAATATTTTTATGTATTTTTTATTCTGAATATTGTCATTCTAATTACAGTTAAAATCATTAATATCATTATAATAATTAATCATTAATAATAAAAGGTAACTATTATTACAATTATTGCTAATTTATTATTATTTTTACTGTTATTTCATCACTAAAAATATCAATCATAATACTAATACCACGAATTTTATCCCACTATTGTTATTGGCCTGGTGGGTAGAGTATTCGCCAATGGTCTCAATCTTAGGTTGCGTCATACCAAAGACATTATGGTACATGATACCTCCTTGCTTAACACTCAGCATTATAAGGTACATATCAAGGGTAAAGTGGAGAAATCCGGGGATAGGAGTAGCGCCCTCCCCTACACCTCGTTGTTGTAGCTATTGAAAAGGGAGCCTTCTGGTCGCTCTCGACTGCAGTCACCAACTTTAGTTATTGTTATCACTATCAATTTTTCTATTATTAACCTTTTTCATATGAGTTTAAATCTATTTTTATGGCAGTATTCAAAATAGCTATTTAAGCATAACAGTTTTAAATCAAATTGTATCGAATGATGTGTACTGATTTTCTTATTTAATTTTTTCTAGCTTGACCTTGATGTTGCAGCCATTTCCTCCACAATACAGCAAATGTGGGCTTTAACTCAACAAACGTCCAGTGTGCAATGTGATTCATCACTTGGAAGATATGAGGTAAATTATTCTAGTTACACTCTTATTCAGTTTGGGTGTGTTCTCGTGGTGTAATGGTTAAAGCGATGGACTGCGGGATCGTAGTAAGCGAGTTCGTACTCCAGTCGCACTATTGCATTCACTTTTGGGCAAATACCCTTGGGAAAGGTATGAACCCCCTTATCCTCCCAGCTATGGGTTAAATAGTACCACTACTGTTCTTCTAGGAGAATAGCTTTAGCATTAAATAACCAACAAAGGTTGATATGCCATTAAACAAAGAAACCATCAAACCATCTTATTCAGTTTTTAATAAGATCAAATATCAAAAATGACACCAAGAATTATAATTATATCAACCCATCAATAAATCCATCCTGTCGGCAGGGACTAGAAGATAACAACTGCATCTTCCTATTGAGTGGTGAGACACCAGCAAAATGGGTGTCTTGGGTATGACCATCTGATGGTGAGGCTCCTATTCTGGAGATCTGAGGAATGTGGAGTTATTCCTTCATTGCATTGATTCCCAAGTCCATTATGGTTGTGTTTTAGGGTCCTATCTATGGATGAAATAGATATTTGAAAACTAGAATGATGCTTAGAATGAATGGGGGCATCACTGCCAGATGGTGAGTTTGGATGTAGTAAGTCTGTTTACAAAGGTACCTACTGATGAAATACTTGCTTCAGTATGTGATAAACTAGCTGCAGATCCCTCGCTGGAAGAATGCACTTGTATCCCAATAGATAATCTAATGGAAATGTGTCTGTGTGGAGAAAACCTACTTCAGGATGAGATCTGATGTATACCGACAAGAAGAAGGACTGGCTATGGGTTCGCCATTGTCACCAGTATTGGCTAACAAATACATGGAATACTTCGAAGAAATGGCATTAGGATCTACATCACTAAAGCCATCTATGTGGCTTAGATACGTAGATGACACATTCATTCTCTGGCCTCATCAGGAAGATGTTCAGACACGTGAACTCAATCCGATCGTCTATAAAGTTCACTATGGAGAAAGAGCAAGATAACAAATTACCCTTCCTCGATGTATTAGTAACATGCACAGAACAACGATTCAGGTTATGTGTGTATCGCAAGCCCACCTTCACCAGACAGTACCTCAATTTCAACTCCCATCATCCATATACAGTAAAGAAAGGAGTTGTCTGTTGCTTACATCGAGCAAAAACCATTAGTAGCGATACTGATGCATTTTAAGTTTGTTTGAGACACAATCTCCATCACAACTACCCAGAGCGCATAACATTGACTCCAAGAAACCTGGATAGGAGGATAGATGACAATACCCAAAAACTCACCACAGTATGTCTGCCCTATGTCAAAGGACTAGCCGAAAGGATCCAAAAGATATGTAGTCCATATGACATCAGGACAGTATTCACAAGTGGTTCAACTCTCCGGAGATATCTCTTCCGGGTCAAGCCACCAACGGAATTCAACACGATCAAGAACTGCGTTTAATCCATCCCTGGCAGTTGTGGTAAAATATACAAAGGCGAGACAGGTAGCCCACTAAAAGTAAGTATAGAAGGACATCGGAAGGCAGTAGTATGGGGTGAGATTGAAATGTCGGGTATGGTGGACCATATATGGAAGGAAAAGAGAAACCATCTGCCCTTATGGGATGAAGTTGAAATAATTGATAGAACTGAACATTGGAGGATTAGATGCCTTAAGAAATCAGCACATATGTTGGGCTACAATGACCTGCTGAGTAGACCAAGTATAGAGATGAATACAATATGGGAACTAATAATTAAAAAGGTTAGAGAGAAAAAAAAATCTGAATATGAGCATAGGTAAAAAAATCATACATAATAGTAGCAATTCTAGTCAAGTAAGAACATTAATTTTATAAGTCCCAAAAATTCACTCTAAACTGTCCAGCGGGACACATAGTGTAACAGTTATACGCATTGGTTCCCTAAGCTTCTAAGGAGACAATCATCTGGTGGTTGCAGGTTCAATCCTGACTACAGGCGAGTAACAATACAGGAATACTTAACACTTGTACCCAGTTAACGGAATCGGAACAGGCGATCCCCATGGATTCAATAAAAGATGTACTTCGAAGTTCTGTGTAGGTTCCTGAGTTCAACAAATACTTGAAGAAGGCCGGAAGACATATCAGCCGAAACATAGAAATAACAATAAAGATGAAGTCAGTAGTCCAAAAACACTTAATGATAAAAATCATCAAGCTTTGTCTAAAAAAATTCAGACAACTAAAGTATTCCCTTATAAATCTTATATACTACTTAATTTTATTTGGATAATTCTACCACAGAAAACCATACACACTGAATATACTTCAATAATGGAGACATTTACACCAGATTACTTGCTTAAAAACAGCCCTTTCCCTTCAATAGATTCATACATCCTTTTTTTTTTATGAGTAAGAATTCATTGAAAGAATATTTTCATAATTTTTTTCTCTCCATTGTGTGATGGCTATCTGAAGAGGTTGGTTTCTCATATGAAGTGACCAACTGAAATAAATTTATAATAGCCAAATGACATTCTGTTGAGTTTTCTTCCAATTATATATATATATATATATATATATATATATATACAGGATTTGGCATTAAATAGCCCACAAGAGTTTATATGCCATTAAACCAAATAACCTAACTTATGCTTATATTAAAATTTCTTTTTCTTGCAGATTGATGGCACTTATGACATAAATTTGCTGACCTGAAAACTGAGAATTTTATGAACCAACAACAACTAAATCAATAGTATTTGCTAAAATTTAAGTTCCATTCATTATAGAAAAGAAGAAAATATGACTTAAAAAAATGTAAATACTGACAGATTTAGTCATAAAGAAAAGGACTAAAGGAACATAGTGAAACTAAAAAAAAATCCCAAAAAGATGGACAAATACCAGGATCTTGCTTGAGAGCTGAAAAAAATATGCAACATGAAGGTGATGGTGATACCCTTTGGATTGTTTTCTTGGTATAGGCCATAAACAAATTCCAATCTGAAATAAATAAACATTAACTTCGCATTCTGGGAAAAAATAAATCTTCTAATTACTATAAAAACCCTAACTCATGTAAACTATTTAATGTGATGGCTCCTGCAAAGAAAAGGACAGCTTGCCAATGTTGGATTTAACTATTTGGAACTTTACCCTTTCTGATTCAGCCAAGTCGGCTGGGGTTAGATCTATAGATTCAGCCAAGAGGTGTTCAGATCCTGCAGAGATTTCTGACCTCTGCCACTAAGAATTCCTGGATATGACCTAACATCCAATGGTGGGGCTTCAGTAATGCTGGAGCTTTGGAAAATTTGGAGTAATCCTTAATCACCATTGCTCCGAGATCCACTCTGGCCCAGAGTCATACCACCTGATAGGGTCCTATCTACAGGGCAAATAGAAGTGTTTGACATTTAAACTGAATGTAAACAAATGGCTTATGCTAAACTGAATTGTTTGAAATAGAACTGTTTGATGCTTTTAAAAAATGTTTGAAATCATATATTTAATAGATATATAAAAATAGGATTTGGCTTTAAATAACCAACAATGGTTGATATGCTAGTAAAGCAAACCAAACTTTCTGGATTTAATGCCCAACTGGATTGTGTAATCTTTATTGATTTGGGACTCAAATGCCAGTTATTTGTGATTTAACTGGAAGTAAACCCTTTTTCCAAATTCATTTTCTGTATTAACATATAATATGTTATGTTTAAGCATGTTTCATTAAATAGTTAAGACAAATTTTGTCTATATAATTTAATTAAGATCCTTTTGGGTTTCCTGATAAGTGTCTTGGTTTCAGGTTGAAATTGGTGGATGAATTTCCCAAAATTGTCCCTAGCACTTTCAAACCCTTCATAAGCGATCGTCAAGAGTTGTTTGCTTGTGTAAAGAGTGTTGTTTTTTTTTAAATGAGTTTTGAAAGTTTTTTATAACATGAGAATATGTGAACGCTGAGTTGGATAAATACTATGTTGCTGATGAATTTAAAAGAGACTGCTATCAATGGAAATAGAATACTATCGAGGAATACAGAATATTTAAAAAAAAATACTAAAAGCATTTCTGTTGAAAAGTGGTTCATACCACACGACTTCCAGTATTGCAGAAGTATAAAAGATGCTGTGTTTTTCAGGCACGGCAGACAGAAGAAGAAGCAGAGAGATAGCTCTGAAGGACATTGGTCAATAGTAAGACCAACTTCAGATGTAACACCAACAGCACGAGACTTATAATACAAGTCAGACTGTAACACTTGAGTTAATAAACAATTAACTTTATTTCACTGTGTATCTTTTCCTTACCATGATACTACTTCAAAACATTGTCGCTATTTTTAAAATTAATTCTATTGATTTTAGGTTTTTTTGTTTTTATATGTAAGGCTTCTAGGATTTGTAGTCATAGCTTATCAATTTCGTATGCGATTATAGTGGTGTTTTCAACTAGAATTTTTCGAAACTTGGATTTAGGAACAGAACAGTTTTTAAGATGTAAGGCTATGGAGCTAGAATCATTAAAGTGCATTGTAAGTCATCTAGAAAGAGTTGTAGTGGTAAGACCAATATACAAACTATATATATATATATCGATAGATAGATAGCAGAAAAACACAATCCAAATAGGTGTATCTACTGTATATATATATATATATATATATATATATATATATATTGTCATCCACAGACAGACTGTTTTGTGGTATCACAACTCTTCAGTGTGGCTAGACATGTAGGACGCTTGAAGCTGGGATGGAAACCCGCCCAACTTTACGTTAGACTTAATATCAGACCACTCAGCCAACAAGCGGACCACGTCAGCTTGAAACCGTTGTCTTTCATTTTATCAATAGACATTCTAAGCATGTAGTCTAAACATTCTATGAGCAAGTCTAATCTTTCAAATCTTGTATTTTCTTTGTCTTTCTGATACTGCTGTCTCCTAGGCTTGTGCACTGTGATATATATCTGCAGAATGAGGGCTCTGACATCGTGGTGTAGCAAAATGTTTAATGAGATCTGCACACAAAAGATTAGGTGAGGTGGCTACATCACATATACAAGTCTACCACTCACTACACTAGATCTGAGGAGTGTGGCATCAGGGCTAGCCTTAGGAGGTGTGGAGTCCAAATGGTAAAATCACATGGTGGAACGATAAAAGAAAACAACACTACAGTTTTATTTTAAAACTTTTATTGAAAAAATCAATTCAGCTAACTTGATTATGTAATAGAGCTGACATCTATTCAATGTAGCCGCCTTCAGCCTCAATCACCACCTCAATACAGATCCAGAACTGGGAGCATGCCTTTTCCACAGGCGCTGGCAGGAGCTCGGTGAATACTTGGCGGATGGCGGCGATCAGGCTGGCTTTGGTGTTGTGGGAGGTCATGTTGGTGATGTTATCGACGTATTACCAAACGAAGTAGTCTAGCGGGTTCAGGTTTGGGGAGGAAGGGGGCCAGTGAGAGAAGGGTACAAAGTCGTAGCACTCCATCTGAAGCCAAGCCTGGGTCTCTTTGGACTTGTGGGCCGGTGCCGAGTCCTGCTGCCACACCCAGGGTCTGCCACCGGCCACCTGATTGCACCAGGGGATCATCACACTCTTCAGCACATTCAGGTACACTTTGGTGTTGACTTTCAAGCTGACTTCGAAGATGTGAGGTAGCATGATGTGGCCCTCACTTGAAACCACACCAAAGACCTTAACCGTAGCTGGAAACTTTGTTTTCGTCACCCTGGGCACGTCCCTGTTATTCGTGGCAATCCAGATTTGCATTTTGAGGGTGCTGGCAATAGTCCTGTTGTCATAACTTGGATCGGTAGAGAGCATGAGTTATACAGCGGCGCAACTCCGACCATGCTCGTTGAACATTGTGTCACTTTCAGACATGATAGGAAGCTCCTATCGCTCTTGGGATTTGTATACAACTGGCCAACTAGTAGATGGTTTGCAACAAAAAAAGAAAACGGGTTTTCATTGAACAGAAATGGAATCATGTCGTCTTTTCTCGGGCGACAATTTTATCATTCCACCCTGTATGTATACTACAGTGTGTACATTGAGAGCATAGAGCCCAATTAGGAGCAATTGGCACAGTTTGCTTTAGGCCAACCCTGTGTCAAGTAGTACCTTTCATTACCATTACTTAACCGAGAGTGGAAGTACCTGTTAGGGTCTCATCTATGGGTCAAATAGATCTGTTTAAAAAATATTCATATTCATTAGGACCATTTGAATAAAAAAAAAAAAAAACAGTGTTCACCAATGGTCCAGGAGACCTGGGTTCAATCCCAGGTCGAGTCATACCAAAGACTCAAAAAATGGTACTTGATGCCTCCTTGCTTAACAGTCAGCATTATAAAGAAAGGATCAAGGGTGAAGTGGAGCAATCGAGGTAATAGAGTAGCGTCCTCCCCTACATCTTGGTGTAGTAGCTATTGAAAAGGGAACCTTCGGGTCACCCTTGACTAAGATTGCCAACTTTACTTTACTTACATAAAAACAGAAATAATCATTTAAAACCATACAATTATTAGTGTTAGATAGGAGTTCTTTAAATCATACAACTGTACAAATTATGAATATTGACTTGGAATAGATGAAACCAGACAATTGTGTGAAATTTTTTGTATTAGATATAAATACTTGAAACCATATAACTGCAATTTTTTTTTTCTTTTAGGAATACTTGATATGTGCGAAAACCTCTTAAGAAACAACAACAAAAAACTGCTAATATAAATGTGGTTCTCTAACCTCAAGGCATAAAGCAACCACAGACAGGTTGACATACCATTAAAATCTATCAACTGCCCAGTCAACTGGGTATGTAAAATATACTGATTGATCCCTTCTTTGCAGAGAGGTAGGACCCTCCAACGAGTGTCCTGGACATAACACACAACCATCTGATGGTCAGTCCTGAAACTTTGGAGAATATGGAGTACCCCTTCATTGCCATCACTCCCAGG
This sequence comes from Sepioteuthis lessoniana, assembly GCA_963585895.1. Classification (NCBI taxonomy): domain Eukaryota; kingdom Metazoa; phylum Mollusca; class Cephalopoda; order Myopsida; family Loliginidae; genus Sepioteuthis; species Sepioteuthis lessoniana. The sequence goes on from OY757942.1 coordinate 1,833,067, forward strand.
TCCACTCTAAATTATTTGTATTTAAAACAATTACTTGGAGTTATTTGTTTACTAAGGATTCTGGGAGATCGGGGTTCAATCCCAGGTCTGGTCATACCAAAGACTCAAAAATGGTACTTGATACCTCTTTGCTTAACACTCAGCATTATTAGGTAAATATCAAAAGTAAAGTGGAGCAATCTAGTGGAAGGAGTAGCGCCCTCCCCTACACCTCGGTGTAGTAGCTATTGAAAAGGGAGGCTTTGGGTCGCCTTTACTTACCAAGGATTATTAGTACTTACTTGAAACCATGTAGCTGTGTGTCAGCAAATTGAAAGGTAATAAGTAATTAAAAATGGAGGTGCCCGTGGTGTAATGGTTATCGTTATAGGAAATGGACACGGCGACACAAGTTCAAATCCTGGACGAGACTGATTGCATTTCACATAGCACTAATACCCTTGGGAAAGGTATGAATCCAATTACTTTCCCTCCAGCTATGGGTAAATAGTAGGGCAGAATACTTTCTTAAGCCTTGGTGAGGCAACTAGTCCAGGAGAAGGAAAACTCTGAATTCAAACCTGTTAAACTCCGCTTAAAAAAAATTGACCTTGTGTCATATCCTGTCCGAGCGGAGGGGTTGGTAAATATGATAAGTAACTAAAAATTAAGAGGTTTGGTTTGATTTATTTGTTTAATGGTATATCAACCTTCATGGGTTATTTAATGCCAAAGCCATCCTTGTAGAAGAACAGTAGTGGTACTATTTAACCCACAACTGTGAAGATAGAGGAGTTCATACCTTTCTCAAAGGTATTAGTCCAAAAATGGATGTAATGACATAGTGGTTCTTGCAAATACACCTGCCCAAGCTGAATCCCTGCCCCATAGCCTGGAGCAGATAGCTGAAGGAATTGGTCTCTATGTGGATGCAAACAAGAGTGCACATGTTTTAATTGGGAAGTAGCCATCTCCATCTAAATAACGGTCCTCTGAAATTAATAGATAAGTTCCCATACTTTGGCAGCAGTGTCTCTTCTGAAAAAAAAAAAAGATTTGGCATTAGATAATCTGCAATGGTTGATGTGCAATAAAACTATACCAAACAATGTTATTATCAGTCACAGTAGGTACCTACCACAGCTTGAACTGCTTCCGTCAGATGATTTATGTTATGGTGCATGATATAAAGAAATATCCTTAAGTTGTAATATATTCAGTGACACTATATATACTGATCCTATTGACAACTGTCCAGAATATGCATCGAGGTAAGATCTACAAATAGGGGTGTCCTGGGTATGACGCTAAACTGCATCTGTTGGTAAGGTTCCACTCCTGGAGATCTGGGGAGTATGACAAAGCCATCCTTATAAAAGGACAGTAATGGTACTATTTAACCCACAGTTGTGAAGATAGAGGAGTTCATACCTTTCTCAAAGGTATTAGTCCAAAAATGGTTGTAATGACATAGCGGTTCTTGCAAATATACCTACCCAAGCTGAATCCCTGCTCCATAACCTGGAGCAGATAGCTGGAGGAATTGGTCTCTATGTGGATGCAAACAAGAGTACATATGTTTTAATTGTGAAGCAGCCATCTCCATCTAATTAGCGATCCTCTGATAGGTAGAGTGCTCACCAATGGTCCGGGAGACCGAGATTCACTCCCAGGCTGTGTCATACCAAAGACTCAAAAAATGGTACTTGATGCTGGTTTGCTTAACACTCAGCATTATAAGGTTAGGATCAAGGGTAAAGTAGAGCAATCCAGGGAAAGGAGTAGCGCCCTCCCCTACACCTTGGTGTTGTAGCTATTGAAAAGGGAGCCCTCGAGTCATCCTCAACTAAGGTCGCCAAATTTATCTTACTTACTCACATACTTTGGCAGCAGTGTCTCATCTACTGAAAGTGATGTCATTTTGCACCTAGCAAAGGCATGAACTGCTATTGATAGGCTCTCAATCATATGGAAGTCTGATCTGTCCAATAAAATAAAACAGGATTTCCTCCAAGCAGTGGTTGTATTAATACTACTGTATGGATGCACCGAATGGACACTGACAAAACACATTGAGAAAACGCTAGATGGAAATTACACAAGAATGCTACGAGTCATATTGAACAAATCCTGGATGCAACAACCCACAAAACAACAGCTGTACAACCACTTGCCTCCCATCCCTAATACTATCCAAGTAAGACAGACAAGACATGTGGGACATGACTGGAGCAGCAAAGATAAACTCATAACTGACATTCTCCTATGGACCCCTTCATGCCTGTGTTGGTCAACCAGCAAGAACTAAACCTACAACAGCGCTGTGCAGACACAGGATGTAGTTTGGAAGAACTGCCTGGAGCGATGAATAATAGGGATGGATGGGGAGAGAGAATCTGGGAAATCCACAGTAGCAGTGCAACATGATGATGATATTGCATCACTAACCTACTGCAAGTACCCAAAAATTAAGATATAAGAAAATATTAACTAAGATTAATAATAATAACACTTTTACACAATTGGAATATTTCTGTAAATTTTTGTTGTATATTTTTTTTTATTTTTATCATACAATGTGTGAAAGCACGTGCGATACCCTAGCCTCATCAGCCGCCAACCAGGGTGATAACACAGTTTCAGTAGCTCAAGGTGGAGCTACCGAAACTGTGTTATCACCCTGGTTGGCGGCTGATGAGGCTAGGGTATCGCACGTGCTTTCACACGTTGTATGATTAAAAAAAATATACAACAAAAATTTACAGAAATATTCCAATTGTGTAGAAGTGTTATTATTAATCTTAGTCTGCATCACAAGTTAAAAATAGATAAAGGACAGCTCTTTAATTGAACTGACCTCATTTTGTCTACTTATCTCCTATCTTCTATCATTTTTACTAAGAAATTGCATTCATATTCACATATATGCACAATTATTTTCATATTAAAATATATATTAAGGACACTTACTCTTACGCCCTTTTATGGTAATATCCAGGTTAAAAATAAATGATATCTGAATTAAGTTAATACTCACCCAGAATTTGTTCTTTCCTGCCCCTCCTCTTCTAAAATAAAACTGTGGCAGTTATGAAAATCCTCGGCAGACGCTCATGGACTGCGGAATCGTAGAATCCGAGTTTGTACTCCAGTCGCGCTATTACATTCACTTTCGGGCAAATACCCTTGGGAAAGTTATGAACCCCCTTATCCTCACAGCTATGGGTTAAATAGTACCACTACTGTTCTTCTAGGAGAATGGCTTTGGCATTAAATAACCTACAAAGAGTTGATATGCCATTAAATAAAGAAACCAAACCAAACCAAACCTGAAGACACTCTAGTTAGTTTTAATCGCCTCACCATCGGACACAGTTTAATGTTGTATCAATGACATTAAATGGTTTCAAGTATTGCTATCTAACTAATAATTCAAGTCAACATTATTCATTTATTTGCACATAGTTTAAAGTATTGCTATCTAATATTAATAATTCAATTTAATATTGATCATTTGTTTGCACACTGTTAAATGGTTTCACATATTGTAAATGATTAAATAATTCTATTTGACCCATAGATGGGATCCTAACAGGTACTATCATTCTGGGTCAGAGTGGACCTGGGAGTAATTGTTATGATAGGATGCTGCACATTCTCCAAAGCTCCAAAACAATCAGATGCAGTCAATTATCATATATCCAGGACAATGTCTATCCTTACAGTTATATTAATTTGCAGAAATTCTTACAAATGAAAAAAAAAATCAAAAGACATTTAAATAACAAAGGAGGATTTGTAATTTTATCCCGTATAAATTCTCTTGTTGTCTTCACAATAAATAATAGAACACTTCATTGGCCTTGTGGGTAGAGCTTTCACCAATGGTCCAGGAGACCTGTATTCAATCCCAGGTCAGGTCATACCAAAGACTTTAAAAATGGTACTTGATATCTCCTTGCTTAACACTCAGCAATATTAGGTATGTGTCAAGGGTAAAGTGGAGCAATCCAGTGAAAAGAGTAGCACCCTTCCCTACGCATCGGTGTAGTAGCTATTGAAAAAGGAGCCTTCTGATCACCCTCGACTAAGGGAGACAACTTTACTTAATACTTAATAGACATCTTGTTTGTATTTAATTCTTAATATAAAGTTCCTCTTCAATCCACTTCTGTACAGAGTTGACACTATATATATATATATATACAAACACACACACATACACCACTTGTACTAGAGCCTTTTTTCAATCAACCCTTTTGAATGGGGGCTGTAGAATATGCAGACTGCATCTTCCCAGATGGGTAAGACCCTCACCATCATTGTCCTGGATATGATACTAAACTGCATCTGATGGTGAGGTTCCAGTCTTGAAGCTTTAGGATACAAGGAGTACCACTTCATTTCCATTATTCCCAGGTCCACTCTGGACTGGAGTGGTAATACCTGTTAGAATTCAAACTATGAGTGTGCAAATAAAAGTATTTGTGTTTACAGTACTTGTAACCATTTGCGTGTGAAAAAAATTATTAGTGTTAAATAGCAATACTTGAAAGCATTTTAACTGTGTGCTAATAAATTATTAGTGTTTGCAATACTTGAAACTATTTTACTGTGTGAGCCCTGGCTTGTGTAGAAATTGTTGCCTACAAACTATTCGTTTATAAATAGCCTGGCAAACAATAAACGAAGTGAGCAGAAGAAAGAACACAGCCAAAGCAAAACTTAAAGCAGCAAACCAACAAGAAAGAATAAAACTGTAGAAATAGCACTTTGAAAACTTACTTGGAAACCCACCAAAAATAACGCATGAACCAATCACCAGAATAATTAGCAAACAATTAGACATTAAACTAGGACCGTTCACACAAGAAGAACTCGACTCGGTTCTCAGAAAAATTAAAAATAGGAAAGCTGCAGGGCTGGACAAAATTCCCCCGGAAGTATGGAAGACCAGACAATTCGACGACATACTGCTCTGACACTGCAACGCAGTATACAATCAAAATCCGATAGATAGATGGATGAAGGGATGCATACTCCCCTTCCCTAAAAAGGGGGACCTCGGATTAGCCAAAAACTACCAAGGCATAACACTTACATCCATAGCTGCCAAAATCTACAATGCCCTACTACGAAACCGAATAGAACCCAAAATCGACAAAATACTTAGAAAAAACCAAAATGGCTTCCGAAGAAATAGATCCACGACCTCACAAATATTAACCATCCGCAGAATCCTTGAAGGTGTACGGGCAAAGAACCTACAAGCGACATTAATATTTGTCGACTTTACCAAGGCTTTCGACTCCATTCACAGAGGAAAGATGGAACAAATCCTACTAGCGTACGGCATACCTAAAGAAACCGTAGCGGCAATAACGATTCTCTATAGAAACACTAAAGTAAAAGTACGATCACCGGATGGAGACACAGAATACTTTGACATTGTAGCAGGAGTACTACAAGGGGACACGCTGGCCCCGTACCTCTTTATCATTTGTCTAGACTACGTACTTAGAACATCGATTGACAAAATCAAAGAGAATGGCTTCGAACTGACGAAGAAAAGAAGCAGAAGATACCCCGCAACAACAATTACCGACGCCGACTACGCCGATGACATAGCGATACTGGCAAATACACCTGACCAAGCCGAAACACTTCTGCATAGTTTGGAACGAGCAGCAGCAAGCATAGGCCTCTATGTTAATGCACACAAAATGGAATATATGTGCTATAACCAAACGGGGGACATCTCCACTCTAGAAGGAACCCCACTTAAACTAGTAGACAAATTCACGTACCTAGGAAGCAGCGTCGAATCAACCGAAAAGGACATCGAAACGAGGTTAACGAAAGCATGGACAGCTATCAATAGGCTATCGATTATATGGAAATCAGACCTAACCGATAAAATGAAACGCAGTTTCTTCCAGGCAGCGGTCACATCGATACTGCTATATGGATGCACTACATGGAGGCTAACAAAACGGCTGGAGAAGAAGCTAGACGGCAATTACACAAGAATGCTGTGAGCAATCTTGAACAAGTCCTGGCAGCAACACCCCACAAGACACCAACTGTACGGCCACCTGCCCCCTATCACGAAAACTATTCAAGTTAGACAAACCAGACATGCAGGACACTGCTGGAGAAGCAGAGATGAACTCATAAGAGATGTACTCTTATGGATCCCCACACATGGCCGCGCAAAAGCAGGACGACCAGCTCGAACATACATTCAGCAGCTATGTGAGGATACAGGATGTTGTCCTGAAGACCTACCTAGGGCGATGAACGATAGGGAGGAGTGGCGAGAGAGGGTCAGGGATATCCGTGGTACCAGCGCGATATGATGATGATGATGATGATATATTTGATGCTTATGTATAAATAGAATTTGGCATTAAATAAGCTACAATGGTTGATATGCCATAAAATCCAATCAAACCAAATCATATATATTTAATATACATGTATAAAGAGTATTTAGGATTAAATAACCTCCAATGGTTGATATGCCATAAAACCCAACCAAACCAAACCATATATATATTTAATACATATGTATAAAGAGGATTTGGGATTAAATAACCTACAATGGTTGATATGCCATAAAACCGAATCAAACCAAATCATATATATTTAATATATATGTATAAAGAGGATTTGGGATTAAATAACCTACAATGGTTGATATGCCATAAAACCCAATCAAACCAAATCATATATATTTAATATATATGTATAAAGAGGATTTAGCATTAAATAACCTACAATGGTTGATATGCCATGAAACCCAACCAAACCAAATCATATATATTTAATACATATGTATAAACAAAAATTGGCATTAAATAACCTACAGGGGTTTATATGCCATAAAACACAAGCAACCTTTGTTTACTGTCATGGTTAGCTGCTTTTAGAAAATATTACTATCATTTTTCACTGTTTTGTTCTATGAATAGCTTATGTTGTACCAGCAATAAAGGTACGAGTTGTCCCAGTGGGTAGAGTATTCGCCAATGATCCAGGAGACCTGGGTTCAATCCCAGGTCGCGTCATACCAAAGACTTTAAAAATGGTACTTGATACCTCCTTGCTTAACACTCAGCAATATAAGGTACGTATCGAGGGTAAAGTGGAGCAATTCAGGGAAAGGAGTAGCACCATTCCCTACACCTTGGTGTAGTAGCTATTGAAAAGGGAGCCCTCTGATCACCCTCGACTACACACGCAAACTTTACTTACATAGTTTCACGTTCTATTTTGTAGTTGATGCTATTGCTAGTACTAAGAAATTTCCAGAGCACTTTTTCTTTTTTTCTTTTCAGCCTTTGACATGTTGAAGCTTATCAGAACTTCAGACCTCATCTACCTCATTGCTCAACACGTCTTCAGCCAATCCATATACAATAATTTCTGTTTTCTATGCTACTAAGTGAGGATAGATGAAGTTAGCAGAGGGCAAATCCATCAGAGTTAAACACAGTATTTGATCTAAAGAAGCAAAATCTATGGAGAAGAATATCCCAGATGATTGAAGGGGAGGGTGGAACAGTATGCCACATGGCTGCAGGGAGGAGATGTAGAAAAATATAGATCGGTCGGTTAATCATGTCAAGTACTAACACATACATGATAAAGTCCCGACCGTACTCTTCAGATTAATCTTATGGCAAATAAACACCCAATCTGTTTAGTTATATAAAAGTGGACACGGTGATACAAGTTCAAATCCTGGACGAGACTGATTGCATTTCATATAGCACTAATACCCTTGAAAAAGGTATGAATCCAATTATTCTTCCTCCAGCTATGGGTAAATCGTAGGGCAGACTGGGTTCTTCAGCCTTGGTGAGGCAACTAGTCTAGGAGAAGGAAAACTCTAAATTCGAACCTGTTAAAAACTCCGCTTAAAAATTGACCTTGTGTCATATCCTGCCTGAGCAGAGGGGTTGGTAAATATGATATGATAAAAGTGTTAGATGGAGGTGCCCATGGTGTAATTTTTTTTTAATAGCTAAATGTTGACAATTTTCATAACCTTTTTTTAATGATTTTAATCGAATTAAATATCAAGTAAATTGTATCACTCCTTATGCCAGTATGTATATTATACACACACACACAGTGTATATATTATATCAAGTGAATTTGTATTGGTCTAATGAGTAGTGTTTGCTAATAGTCTTGGTAGATCAGGGTTCAATCCTGGGTCGTGTCATATCAAAGACTCAAAAAAATGGTGCATGATGATGGCTTGCTAAACACTCAGCACTATAAGGGAAAAGTGGAGCAATCCTGGGAATGGAGTAGTGCCCTCCCCTACACCTTGGTGTTATAGCTATTGAAAAGGGTGCCTTTGGGTCACCCAAAGACAATATCAAGTAAATTTTATCATTCCTTATGTCAGTATGTATATTATATATATACACACACACACAAAACCAAATAGAGTTTTTACGTACAAAACCACATAAGTAATCAGTGTTCAGCATCTGTTTTTGTGATGATTTATCTCAACCAATTCAGAATTGTTATTTTTCATTTTTTTAGTCATGGTTTGGGTAGTTTCTTTTTTTTTTTAATGGCATATCAACCTTTGATGGTTATTTAATACCAAAGCCATCCTTGCAGGAGAAGAAAATTGATTCTATTTAACCCATAGTTGTTGTTGTTGGTGGTGGTGGGGAAACAATGAGGGTTCAATACTTTATGCCTCTGCTGGGCAATTCAAAATACAGGTTGATTGTATTTTATTGAGTATCAATCCTTGTTGATTATTTAATGCTAAATCCAGTTTGTCTATATATATATATATATATATACGAGGTGCATATGATAAGATTCCAGACTTTTTTCGTATCGGCACTATTATTGATAGTACACACATGAAACTCAAATTCCTTTCCAAGTAATCTCCTCTGGCTGCAATGCATAGTAGAACCGAAACGCGATAGTGTCAACTTCTCAATAAATCTCTCCTTCCACTTGGATTACCTTGTTATCAATTTTTCTACACATAAATTTCATAATAGGTTTTCGTTTATTTCGGCTATAAAAGAGCCAACTTTAAGCGAAGTGAACTCACTGCTGCCAGTTTTACCCCACAATGAATAAACCTGCGGGTGGGGTGGGGTGGGGCTAATTTTGGCCAGTACTTGGACATTTCAAATTTATCAAAAAGACATAAACCATACAATGGGCACATGTTTAGGGGCTAAAATTTCACCAGGAATCTATTTATGACCTCTGAATAGTTTTATGTTGAAAAGGATTTAAGATTTATTTAAATTTTGACACATCTAAAAAGGAAAAAAACATTTAAAAATCAGATTTTGGAAGTATATATATATATATATACAAACACGTGTGTGTGTGTGTATATATACATATATATATACAAGGATCATTAAATAAGTTTCCAGACTTTTTTGTATGGGCACTTTTATTGATAATACACACATGAAACTCTACTCCTCTTTGAAGTAATCTCCTCTGTCTGTAATGCACTCGTACCATTCCAACAACTTCTGGAAGGCCCCATGGAAGTCCTCTTGTGTGAGCATGTCAATGACTTTTGTCACAGCCTCTTTCATCTCCTCAATTGTCTCATAATAACAGCCTCTGAGCAAGGTCTGGAGGCAGAGGAACTGTCTTGATGCCCATCTTGGTCAAAAAGTTTGTGACAAGGATGGAGTTGTGGACTGATGCATTGTCCTGGTGGAAATGCCACTGACCCGATTTGAAGAGTGCTGGCCTCTTCCCTAAGAATCTCTTCCTGAACTCCTTTAAAATCTCAACATAGTAACCCTAACCCTTTGGCCAATCAATTCTGGTGTTCTGACTTCCTTACTCCTCCCACACCGCTCATCATCACCTCACAGACTCCCTGCCTTCCTTGAATCTCTTATGCCACTGAAAAACTGATGCTCGATTCATGCAAGATGATTGAAAAGCAGTCTGAACCATTCCATACGATTCTGTGGCATTTTTTCCAAGTTTAAAACAGAATTTTATTGCATATCGTTCTTCTAAACTGTCAGATTGCATTTTTGAAATTCACCAGCTGTGATAATCAGGCTTTAGTAGGGTGTATTCCAATTGCAGCTGTAGCTGTTCATTTGAACCTGAAATCATAAAAATTGGTCAGTCATCTCATAAGATGTATAGCAATAAGATACTTAATTTTAAAGTGTCTACGACAATTTTAAATGCCCATACAAAAAAAGTCTGGAAACTTATTGAATGCACTTCTTATATAATGTGTGAGTCTGTTTGATTGGTAACCAAATAGTTTGTAGGTAAGAATATCTTTAAAAGAGCCAGAGCTCATTGGTTTGCACACAGTTAAATTATTTCATATATTGTTAATACTAATAATTTTATTTGATATTAATCATTAGTTTGCACACAGTTAAATGGTTTCAAGTATAATCAATGATTAAATATTTCTATTTTATTCATAGATGAGACCCTAACAAGTGTGGGGTTAAGGCTTAATGAAGGTCACAGGCAAAGGGCAAGGCTGTGTTGCTGTTTGAATATCTGACACCATATTTTTGGTTAGTTTATGTTACCCCCACGTAAGTTAGTCGGTGTAATGCCTTGCCCAAGAAAGTCCCAAAAAGAATTATACGAAAGAAAAGACAGCAACAGATAAGAGACGAAGACGTTTCTTTTATACTTTCCTTTATTTACTGGGTTCAACAACCATTCTGTGGATGAGGGAGTTTTTCTTGAATACATTGAAATGGTTGATTCCCCCAGTTAAGGTGTCAAAAATACGTTAATTCGTATCATGTATGTATTTGTCCTCATTTGGTATTTCAAGCTTCCATAAGGTTTAGTTTTCTTTTGGAAGTTTGTCAAAGTCCGGTAAGAGTTAGTCTATAGTTCATTTGTGAGTCTTGTATATTTCAGCACAGTGCTGGCCGATAGAGAGAGAGCTGCTACTGGGTGAAGGGACTAACCGACGCTACATCCAAAGACGTATGCATGGTGCCCAAAACACCAGCACGAGGTTATCAATCCGCTGGTCACTGCCTGAAAGAGAGAGAATACTTTGCTCCCTTTGTCAAGAGGAAAGCCTTTTTTCTTTTTCGCATGTGTCATCCCCTTTCCTGTGATGGAGTTTTCTGCAAATTTAGTAGTTTTCTTTTTATTTATTTATTTATTTTTTGAATTTAATTTTAAATTTATTTATTTGTTTGTTTCCTACACAAGTACTCCTAGTCTAGGTCAGTGTGGACCTGGGAATAAGGGCAATGAAGGGGTACTCCACATTCTTCAATGCACCAGGACTGGAGCCTCACCATCAGATGGTTTAGTATCATATTCAGGATGCTCAGTACCCCTCTGTAGAGGTTTGGTTGGCATGTTCTACAGCCCCAGCCAGCCATGATTTTGTTTGTTATTTTATGGCGTATCAACCTCCTCGGTCATTTAATGCCAAATCAAATTAAAAAAGGGGGGAAATGGAAAGGTCTGTTATGTTGGAATTTATTAGCCAAAATGAAGGATGAAGCTGTATAAAAGAATCATGTTATATAAATAAGTTATTATTACTTAGAATATTCAGACTACTGACCTCAATTTTATTGTTATAATCACGTTTTTTGTTATAATCACAACGTTTCATGTTAAACTCAGGAGTCCACACAAAATTTTGAATTGAACCACAGGGGTAGACTGTTCCATTTCTGTTAACCGTGTACTCATGTTAAGTTATAGTATGTATTCCTTGTTATTCTTACATGTTGTTGGGATTGAACCTGCAACCTCCCGATGATTTTGCTCAGAAGTACCTACCAACCAAATGCCTTATCCACTGATGGACAATTCTGAGTGAATTTTTAGGACTTATAAACCAAATATCTACATACCATTTTTTTTTTTTTTTTCAAATCAAGCCTTTTTGATTAATGGTTCCCAAATCGTGTTCATCTTTATACTTGGTCTACTCTACAGGTCACCATAGCCAAACTTCTGCACCGCTTCTTTGAGACGCCGTATCTTCCAGCATTCGTCCCAGTCAATTATTTTAGCTTGATCCCCTAAGGGCAGATGGTTTCCCTTTTCCTTCCATATATGGTCAGTCATACCCGACTTTTCAATTGTTCCCTGACGTACTACTTTTTGGTGTTCCTCTAGCCTTACTTTTAGTGGGTGGCATGTCTCACCTTTATATACTCTCCTGCAAGTAAATTGTTAATTTTCATTTTTCATTTATATTTCTTCAATAAGATTTTTTTTAGAATCACAAATGAATTAAGTGAAAAAAAAAATTACAACTAAAAAAAAAAAAAAAAAAAAAAAAAAAAAAAAAAAAAAAGAATATTTACAAAATACAAATGAAGAGAAACACATTTTGTTTTTTCAGGCCAATTTATTTTTCCATAAGCAAATTAACAAGAGAAAAATATTTTTAAAAAATTACCTGTTTTTTTTTTTTGTTTTTTTTTTTAATTAAAAAGAAAATGGCATTTACAACAGGCAAAATATCAAGGGAGATAACCCCAATTTTAAAATGGTTATACTATACTTTTTTTATTATTGCTATAGTATCATAAGATATTGTCATCGTCTCATAGAAACATTATTAATTCAAAAAAACTAAAATTAAAAACAGTTGAAGGAAAAAAATATACATCATCAACCATAGATTGACAGAAATTGGAAATACATACATTTTATGCGGTCCTAAGTTAACAGACATGAAAATTATTTCTTCTTGTATCAGTGATAATAATAAACTTAATTAGGTCTACAACAGGGTTACCAATACATTGATTGTGACCAGCCAGGAGGTTGCAAAGGTAAGTCACAAGCCATTAAAATATGTCAGCCTATCACCAATATTATCTCTTCTTTGTTTACGTGAGGCAGTCTTTTCCGATTGGAAGATTACTAAAGTCCAAGTACCGTTCCACTATGACTGATGATGTTTTGGAAAACTTCTTGAGGCTAGCTACCAGCCGTTACTATCATGCAACCCAGGCTTGATTCCATTCAGTGCAAGTCATCTGAGTCAAGTAGTGACCATAAACATAATTCAATTGTATTGTGTTGTAAAGGTTCATGCAGTGATGCAGGGTACGCAAAGATATATCGTATATATTACATATACTCAGTACATATATTGATAAATATATTTAGCATTTTTTTAATACAGGTAGATCATTTTGAAAATAGCTCGCAAGATGAAAAACTGTGTGCACCCTTGGTCTACAGTTATACAATACTGGTAGCTTGTTTAGTGCCATTTTTCGGACATTTTTTGTAATATTAAATTTCCAAAATAAACAATAAAAGAAAATAGATAAAAATAACAGTAATCTGAACGGTTATGTTACTATGCAATATGTAGGTGTGGTGTCCTTGTTTAATGGCATATCAACCCTTGTAGGTTATTTAATGCCAAAGCTATTCTCCTAGAAGAACAGTAGTGGTGCTATTTAACCTATAGCTGGGAGGATAAGGGGGTTCATACCTTTCCCAAGGGTATTAGTCTGAAAGTGATTGTGACATATCAAGGTTTGGTTTGGTTTCTTTGTTTAATGGCATATTAACTCTTTTTAGGTTATTTAATGCCGAAGCCATTCTCCTAGAAGAACAGTAGTGGTGCTATTTAACCCATAGCTGGGAGGATAAGGGGGTTCATACCTTTCCCAAGGGTATTTGCCCGAAAGTGAACATAATAGTGCGACTGGAGTACAAACTCGCGTACTACGATTCCGCAGTCCACCGCTTTAACCATTACACCATGAGGACACCCCGCAATGTGTAGGAGAATAACACGTGATTATTTGTCGTGTTGATTACAATGATTCTGTAGTTCATTGCTTTAACAATTATACCATGAGGACACCCCCTATTTGTCGTGTATCTCAATATATATCAAAACTGAGTAGTTGGTTGGTTGGGTTTTATGGCATATCAACCTTTGAAGTTTATTTAATGCCAGATCCATTTTTATGAAAATAGTTCTATTTCAAACAATTCAGTTTAGCATAAGTACGCAGTTTAAATGTAAGTACAGTTTAATTGTGAAAAACATTTCTATTTCAAGCTATTCATTTCAGTCAAGCAGTTCTAATTTAGCTAATTCAGTTCAGTATAAGTACAGATTTTGTTTACACACAGTTAAATAACAAAACAGTTCTATATTAAACAATTCAGTTTAGTGTAAGTACATTTTCAATGTCAAAAAAAGTTCCATTTCAAATAATTCAGTTTAGCATGAGCACACAGTTTAAATGTAAGTATGGTTTAATTGTCAAAAACATTTCTATTTCAAGCTATTCAGTTTAATCAAACAATTCAGTTTAGCATAAGTATACTGTTTGTTCTATTTAACCCATAGATAGGGCCCTATCAAGTGCTACCACGCCGGGCCAGAGTGGACCTGGGAGCAATGGTAATGAAGGGATACTCCACATTCCCCAAGGTCCCAGCGTTACTTGAACCTCACCATCAGATTGTTTAGTGTCATATCCAGGACACTTGTTGAAGTGTGGGTCTTATCCATTCTGCAGAGGTGCAGTCAGTGTATTCTATAGGCCCAGCCAACTGGGCCAAAAACTAAGTGGTATTTTTCAGCTCTCTAAAGTAACTTTTAGATGAGATACACAACACTTCTGATCCGATTCTATACCTTCTTTAAGCCTAACATCATTGACAATATATTACTAGAATCATGTGTTCGTGTGTGTGTATATTGTGTGAAAGTAAATGATGGCAATGAATCCGACAGTATGAAAAAAAAAAATAGCAAAATAAAGTAATCCAAAAGTGATGAATTTATTATGAAGGAAAGTCAACATTAAAACGTTTTGGTTTTGGTTTTAGCAAACCTTCATCAGGACTTTAAGATGGTGAAACAAGTGTTGCTAGAACAATGATGGACATTTTTAATAAAATACAGATTAAATACATATAAAAATATTTTATTAAAACATCCATTGTTGTACTAGAATTTTGATTAGAATCCTTCACTCCTTCCTAAATAGAAGTATCAATATAATCATGGACAGCTGTCAACTACAAAGTTCAAATTAGAATGTTCCTGGAAATAACTAAATCCCGAAAATCTCCCCCCCCTCCCAGGTGGATTAAGAATCTTCAAAGGAGTCTCCATGGCGTAGTAGCTAATGCGGCAGACTGCAACATTGTAGTGAGTGAGTTCAAACTCCAGTCATGTTATTACTTCACTTTTGGATTAATACTCTTGGGAAAGGCATGAACCCGCTTATCCCTCCAGCTAAGTTGTTTGCTTTGGTAAGTGAGTGAGTTTGAACTCCAGTCATGTTATTACATTCATTTTTGGACTAATACCCTTGGGAAAGGCATGAATCCCCTTATCCCCTCTGCTATGGGTTAAATAGTACCACTAGTATTCTTGAGCAAGGCTCACTTTGGCATTAGTTTGGTTTGGTTTGGTTTCTTTGTTTAATGGCATATCAACCTTTGTAGGTTATTTAATGCCAATGCCATTCTCCTAGAAGAACAGTAGTGGTACTATTTAACCCATAGCTGGGAGGATAAGGGGGTTCATACCTTTCCCAAGGGTATTTGGCCGAAAGTGAACGTAATAGCATGACCGGAGTACGCACTCGCTTACTACGATTCTGCAGTCCATTGCTTTAACCATTACACCATGAGGACGCCCCCACTTTGGCATTAGATAACCCACAGAAGTTAACATGTCATTAAACAAAGTAACATTTAAAGAATCTTCAATTTGAAAGATTCTAATAATTTCTAATGACTATTTTTCAGGTTTCATCCGAAGAAATGGTACCAAGAGAATTATTATGAATGTTGTTGAGCTAAGAGTTTCAACTCTTGAACCAGAAATTATTTAAGTACGAACTCACGTACTACGATTCCGCTGTTTATCGCTTTAACCATTACACCACGAGGACACCCCACTGGATTCGGGGGTGGGTGTCATCGGAAGATTACATGAAGAACCAGAGCTCTTTCTCTTTGGTTCAAACAGATAAGAACTATCATAGAGTGAAGTGGACATGTTTTTCACTTCTAAACAGGAGGACTTTGTCTTCACCTCTGGCAAGGTACTTTATTTTGTTCAACGTTCAGATAGAAAACAACAAAAGGAAAATATTTGGTTGGGTTTTATGGCATATCAACCACTGTAGGTTATTTAATGCCAAATCCTCTTTATATATATATATATATATATTAAATATATATGATTTGGTTTGGTTGAGTTTTATGGCATATCAGCCATTGTAGGTTATTTAATGCCAAATCCTCTTTATACATATATATTAAATATATATAATTTGGTTTGGTTTGGTTTTATGGCATATCAACCATTGTAGGTTATTTAATGCCAAATCTATTTTTATATATATAAACAGTTCTATTTCAAACAATTCAGTTTTGTATAAGTATAGTGTTTTATTAAGACACTGTTAAATGTCAAAACAATTCTATTTCAAACAATTCAGTTTAGTATAAGTTCACAATTTAGTTCTATTTGACCCATAGATAGGACCCCATCAGGTGCTACCACTCTGAGCCGGAGTGGGCTTGAGAGCTATGGCAATGAAGGGATACTCCACATTGCTGGAAGCTCACAATCAGATTGTTTAGTGTCATATCCAGGACACTTGTTGGAGTGTGGGTCTTACCCATTCTACAGAGAAGCAGTCGTCGTATTCTACAGCCCCAGCCGACTGGGTAACAAAGGAAAATAAGAATTTTATATCATCATTTTTGTTTTTTCTTTTTATACATTGCTCATTTGAAATATTACATATGCCATGGATTTTCGATTTGTTCCTAGTGACCCTGCGTGCTTTGACAAGCTGTCACATTGTGATTAGTAAACAGGGCAGTTGGGTACAACAGGTGTATAACCGGAAGGAGATCACGTAATGAGAACCACATGGTCAGATTTAGAGTGCAGAGATTCGCAATTGAGCAAGGGATAAGCAGCCAATCAGGTCTGACGAGCTTGCAAAGGGGTGCATGCTTTGGCACCCTCTGGCTCCTGGAAGAAGATATGGGAAGAAGTCCTCTCTCTGAGTATATGTTACTCCATCTATCTCTCAAATAAAAACAGTCGGCCCTTTAAAGAATAAAATGAGATATATTTATAAGAATGTGTTTCGTTCGTCATTATCTTTGATTATGTTTCCGCTTGTATTTGTATCTCGGCTATACAACGCGTTCACCGAACAATACATTCATTTTATACACTTGGACACATTTGTTTATTGTTATAAGATTTTTTTATATGTCGTTATATGTATCCTATATATATATATATATATATATATATATTGTTATATTTTTACATGCGTTCATCTCACTTTTTCTTTTATATTCAGTGTAATTAATTCACTAATGCTAATCAGCTAGGGCTGTAGAATACACCAACTGCATCTCTGCAGAGGGATAAGCCCTCCCCAATGATTGTCCTATGGTTCAGTGAATTAGAGCTGTAGAATACACCAACTGCATCTCTGCAGAGAGGTAAGACTCCTCTCCCAACAAATGTCCTGGATATGACACTAAACAATTTGATGGTGAGGCTCCAGTAATACTAGAGCTTTGGAGAATGAGGAGTATCCCTTCATTGCCATCGCTCCCACGTCTACTCTGGTCTGGAGTGCTAGCACCTGATAGAGTCCTATCTAGGGGTCAAATAGAACTGTTTGACATTTAAACTGAGTGCAAACAAATTACTTATGCTAAATTGAATTGTTATAAATAGAAATATTTGATTATTTAACTGTGTGTAAACAAATGACTGATGTTTAATTGAATTGTTAGTGATACATCAGAATACTTGAAACTATTTGACTCAACAAATAAAAGTATTAGTGTCGGATAGCAGTTCTTGAAATCATTAAACTAATGACCCCCCCCAGTTCATTCAAAAATTGTTACCAACAAACTATTCCTTTACAAATAATATATCTAAAAACAGAATTTTGCTTTAAATAACCTCCAACGGATGATGCCATAAAACACAAACAACCATCTTAATTCATCAAAAATTATATATATATATCATTGGGCTATTGGGTAGAGTGTTTGCCAATGGTCCAGGAGACTGGGGTTCAAGTCCAGGTCAAGTCATACCAAAGACTTTAAAAAAAAAAAAAAAAAAAGAAAAGAAAAAAATGGTACTTGATACCTCCTTGTTTAACACTCAGCATTATAAGGTAACACTCAGCATTATCAAGGGTAAAGTAGAGCAAGAGAAAGGAGTAGCGCCCCCTCCTACACTTTGGGGTAGTAGCTATTGAAAAGGAAGCTTTCGTGTCGCCCTTGACTAGTCACTAACTTTTTACTATATATAACTTGATTTGCTAATTTTTTTCACATTTCTGTCTGAAGATTGTGTAAAACACAAATATCAAGGAATAAACTTAAAGTCTATTTGACTATTTATAGATTTTATACCTGCTCTACCTTGAGCACTCTTTTATTGCAATAAACTTTTCTTATTTGTATTTTTTCTATCTTTGTATTATGTATGTATATTTTTTTTTCTTTTTTAGCATTGACATTTAGATTTAAAAAAATGATCATTTTTCTCAACCCAATTTTTTTTTTTTTTTTTTGTAAGAGCTTCAAATTTCCAATAGCTTACAGCCTCAACAGGGGAAAGCCCGAACCTACTGAGGAGAAACTTTTCTCTCCAGTCAAATTAGTTACCGTTAAACACAAGTAAATCTGTACGGATATTTCAACAAGTTAATCTAGTATAGACATGGACAGACTATGGCTTGCATGTGGCCGGCTAATTTCACAAGGAAAATGATTTAGCCTTATTTCAGCCTCATTTTTTCATAAATAATTATTACTTACTGTGTAAAAATAAAAATGAAATGAGTTATCTCCCTTGTATCTATGTTTCAACATTGCAAATCTAATTTGTATTATCTACACATTTCAGACAAGTGTCTTTATCCTGTAAATGCTGTAAATATAACATTTACAGCATTTTGGCTGTTGTATTCTCCAGCCTTCTTGAGGTGTTTTGTAATGCTTAGTAACCTTTAAAAAATTTCAAGCTGAGTAAACATGAGTTCAATCCCTGGCCAAAGTTTGACAGAAAGGAAAGCAACATTGTTGGATTATTGTCTTGGTGTAAGCTATAAACAACTTATGGTCAGAAATAATTGACTACCAATGTTTCATTCTGGGAAAAATGAGAATCTAATTACTATAAAAAAAAATCCCTTAATAGCATAAGTCATTTAATGCCACATCTCCCTGGCCTTGTGTCACAACTAAGTTAAGCTTGGTAGTAATTTACTAAGCTTAGATGTGGCACAAAACCATATGAATGGGGCACCCAGTGAGACTCATATTCACTTGTGAAAGTTTGCTAGTCTAGCTTGCAAACCATTACACCACTCGAGTCTGATAAATAACTAATGAGACATCTCTTGCAAGAAAAAAAAGACATCCTGCTGATGTTGGGTTTGATATTTGGAACTTTACCAAACTGGTTGGTTGGTTTGTTTGTTATTTTAATGGTATATCAACCTTATTGGGTTATTTAATGCCAAATCCATTCTTTTAGAAGGACAGTAGTGGTACTATTTAACCCATAACTGGGAGGATAAGGGGGTTCATACCTTTTCGAAGGGTATTTATCAGAAAGTGAATGTAATAGCGCAACTGGAGGTGCTAGTGGTGTAATTGTTATCGTAGGAAACGGACGTGGCGACACGAGTTCAAATCCTGGACGAGATTGATTGCATTTCACATAGCACTAATACCCTTGGGAAAGGATGAATCCAATTATTCTCCTTCCAGCTATGGATAAATAGTAGGGCAGACTGAGTTCTTCAGCCATGGCAAGGCAACTATATATATGTATATACTGGATTTGACATTAAATAATCTACGATGGTTGATATGCGGTAAAAACCAAACCGAATCATTTAAACAATAAAAAACAAGATTTGGCTTTAAATAACTTACAAAGGTTGATCTGCTATGAAAGAAAATAATCAGACAACCACCCTAAAATTATCATGGGTATGGCACTTAACTCCATCTGGGGCAGACTGGGTTCTTCAGCCTTGGCGAGGCAACTAGTCTAGGAGAAGGAAAACTCTGAATTCAAACCTGTTAAACTCCGCTTAAAAATTGAACTTGTGTCATATCCTTCCTAAGCTGAGGGGTTGGGTAAATATGGTAATAGCGCAACTGGAGTTTGAACTTGTGTATTATTATCCCGCGATTCAGCACTTTAACCATTACACCACGGGGACACCCCTCCCCAAACAAGATTATATTATCTCCATCGACTCTGGACTTGATATCAATCATTTATGAACAATCTGGAACTAAATTCTTTTAATAAACTTTTTCCCGATGTTTCCATTTAATATGTCACATGTTCCAAAATATATTACCAGAGCCAAATAACAAAAATTTCATTTGGTTTTATGGCATATCAACCATTGTAAGCTGTTTGATGGCTTGGTTTCTTTGTTTAATGGCATATCAACCTTTGTAGGTTATCTAATGCCAAAACCATTCTCCTAGAAGAACAGTGGTGGTACTATTTAACCCATAGCTGGGAGGATAAGGGGGTTCATACCTTTCCCAAGGGTATTTGCCTGAAAGTGAATGTAATAGCACGACTAGAGTACGAACTCGCTTACTACGATTCCGCAGTCTATCGCTTTATCCGTTACACCACGTAACATTTGTTTAATGGCATATCAACCTTTGTAGGTTATCTAATGCCAAAACCATTCTCCTAGAAGAACAGTAGTGATACTATTTAACCCATAGCTGGGAGGATAAGGGAGTTCATACCTTTCCCAAGGGTATTTGCCTGAAAGTGAACGTAATAGCACGACTGGAATACGAACTCGCTTACTACAATTCCGCAGTCCATCGCTTTAACCATTACCCCACATGGACACCCCCATAAGCTGTTTGATACCAAATCAAATTTATAAATATATATATATTCAATATACATGTTTTGTAAACACATTTTGTTGATAACATTTTTAAATGAGCCTGAGCTCATTTTTTTGCGTACAGTTAAATGGTTTCAAGTATTTCTAACACAAATAATTCTATTTATTATCAATTATTTGTTTGTGTACAGTTAAATGGTTTCAAGTATTTCTAACACAAATAATTCTATTTATAATCAATTATTTGTTAGTGCACAGTTGAATGGTTTCAGGTATTTCTAATACAAATAATTCTATTTATAATCAATTATTTGTTTGCGCACAGTTAAATGGTTTAATTCTATTTATCATCAATTATTTGTTTACGCACAGTTAAATGGTTTCAAGTATTTCTAACACCAATAATTCTATTTATTATCAATTATTTTTTTGCGCACAGTTAAATGGTTTCAAGTATTTCTAACACAAATAATTCAACTTATTATTAATCATTTGCTTGCACAGTCAAATCGTTTTAACTATTGCTATGTATCACTAACAATTTAATTAGACATCACTCATTTGTTTACACAGTTAAAGTATCCAATTATTTGAGATTTTTCCCAATTCAATCTGTAACTAAAAATTTCCTTACACAGTTAAATGGTCAAAGAGTTAATTGATATGATAATAATTCAATTTAACATAAATTATTTGTTTGCACACAGTTTAAATTTCAAATAGTTTTATTTGACCCATCGATAGGACCCTATCAGGTGCTACCACTACGTGGCCGAGTGAACCTGGGAGCGATG
Source organism: Sepioteuthis lessoniana (assembly GCA_963585895.1). Taxonomy (NCBI): domain Eukaryota; kingdom Metazoa; phylum Mollusca; class Cephalopoda; order Myopsida; family Loliginidae; genus Sepioteuthis; species Sepioteuthis lessoniana. The sequence goes on from OY757942.1 coordinate 1,854,782, forward strand.
GCAATGAAGGGGTACTCGACATTTCCCAAAGCTCCAGCATTATTGAAGCCTCACCATCAGATTGTTTAGTGTCATATCCAGGATGCTTGTTAGGAAGGGAGGAGTCTTACCCCTGTGCAGAGATACAGTTGGCTTATTCTACAGCCCCAGCCAAGTGGGCTGCTAAGGTTTGGTTTGGTTTCTTTGTTTAATAGCATATCAACCATTAAGGGGTATTTAATGCCAAAGCTATTCTTACAGAACAGTAGTGGTACTATTTAATCCATAGATGTGGGGATAAGGGGGTTCATGCCTTTCCAAAGAGTATGAGTCTGAAAGTGAATGAAATAGAGCAAGTAGAGTTTGAACTCACTATATCACAATCCGGCACTTATTCCACAATACCCCAATTTTTTTTCTAATCCGCTCGGGCAGGATGTAACACAAGGTCAATTTTTAAGCAAAGTTTAACAGGTTTGAATTCAGAGTTTTCCTTCTCCTAAACTAGTTGCCTCACCAAAGCTGAAGAACCCATTTACCCAGAGCTGGAGGGAGAATAATTGGATTCATACCTTTCCCAAGGGTATTAGTGCTATGTGAAATGCAATCAATCTCATCCAGGATTTGAACTTGTGTCGCCGTGTCCATTTCCTAGGACGGTAACCATTACACCATGGGCCCCTCCTCCCAATTTTTTTTCTAATAAGACAAAACTTAAGTTAAGTAAGTCATTTAATGAAATGTCTTTTCCAAGGAAAAGAACCTGTTGCTGATATTAAATTTCCTTATTAGGAACTTTCCTTTTGTGGATAGACTTGTCAAAAGACTATTTAAAAGAGTGTTCATTCTAGACCAAGAGTGCAGCTTATAACTATTATTTACATTAGTTGGCGTACTCAACCATGTAACATATTCTTTCTGGGATAAAATACCTCGTTTCTACATGTGTGTCAATCTTACGTATTTCATGACACAATGTTTCCCTTTTCTAGATTTAATACCAAACTGGATAATTTTTTATCAACTTGAGACTTGATACTTATCATTTGTAAGTTAACTGGAAATAACCCGCTTTCAAAAGTTTATTCACTGTACTACAATCTGACATGCCACATCTTCCAACGGACATTACAAGAGCCAAATAACTTAAGGCATGAGTCTGAAATGGGATACAATACTGAAACTAGAGTTTGAAATCACTTATTCTGATGTTATGGTCCAGCATATTAGTTACTATGCTAGGACCACTCTCTCCAAATAACTAAGAACACAAATTAACTGATACAAGATATTCTAAGGTAGAACAATAGAATGAGAATAGTCTACCCCTGAAAGATTGAATTTGGGATTTGGTTTGAAATTCCATGAAGGTTATGAACTGCAATAAAAGGCACCTGAAGAAGACCAGAAGGTATGGTAGCCAAAATGTTGCGTGTATAACAACCAAGATGAAGAAAACAGTCCAAGATATAGACTAATATAAATAACTATCTCAGAAATTTAGACTTTTTTTTCTTCTTAAAAACAACAAACCAAAAAAAAACACCCTAAATTAATTTGAAATGCTGTCTAAAACTGAAAACTCCAAAAGATTTTTCTTCTCATAAAGAAAGCAAATATCAAATCATTTTAGAAAAATTCATTTGTCCTTTTAATTCTTTCAACCTTTAGCCTTCTGACACCATTTATACCCGAGTTCATGTCGGTACTACTGTATGGTTGCACCACTTGGACTTCTTATTTTTAGGGTCTACAAACTGGATAAAAAGTAAATAGCAGTGAGTAAATTAAGCCAACCCTAAGCCTGAAAAAAATGTCTCTACAAAACTCAGTATTGACTTATAAGACATGGCTCAAATCCAAATCTTTACCTCAGGGTGGTCAACCAATGGCAAAGGTTCTGATTTTAGCCTTGCCATATTAGTCAACCTCTATTTTTACAGAGATTCTTTCAGGCTTGAAAAGTTGACTTGTATGCTGCAATTTATGTTAGTTTAAATTTAGCTGTTACAAATTCCGAAAAGTCTATGCCTATTATATGCAAGAGATTTTTTTCTGGAATTTATTAGTTGAAAATTAGGGTGTGTATTATACACAATTAATAATGGAATTTTATTATTAGATTAAAGATTTTATTAAAATTTAGTCTTAAAAATGACCTACTGAAATTTTCATTTGTCATTGCTACAAACTAATTTTTGATGATAATCTTGCAATAATAAAAACAAATGCACTGTTAGAATGCCCGTCATTACATGATGCTGTTACAAGGGTTTATGCTATTAAGGTTTTTCATTTACAACCGTTGCAAAAATGGAACCATGGAGACACTGTACAAAGAATCATAACCAAATATAAGAAATATCTTGAAAATGTTTACGAAACTCTTTAAACTTTTTATCACAAAAGCAGCTATCGAAATTTGTGATTTAAAGTTCTACAGTGATTTAAAAAGTAAAAATTTTGAATTTTTTTATTTTTTTAAACAGATTTAAAAGTAGGCTTAAATAGTCAGACGAAAATTTATGTTAGAAAATGCCTCATATGTTTAAGCATAAGTAAAATAAAAAGAATCCATTATAAGATATTTTAGATTGAATAGAATCCATTTTTTTTTTTTTTTTTTTTTTTTTACTCAAAAAAATGTGCAACAGGGATTTAAGCCAACAAGCTACTGTTTTATTTTTAGATGAATTTGTGACCATTGCCATAATTATTTCTGTATAACGCATACTCATGTATAGGGTGTCTCAATATACATATAACTCTACTAATAATAATATTGTGTTGTGTTCTTTTGTTTTAGATTTGAAAATAGTATACAATAACACAATGCATTGAACAAAGGAGGAAAAAATATTTTGTGTCACTACTTATTCATATTTACCCAACCCCTCTGCTCAGGCAGGATATGACACAAGGTCAATTTTTAAGAGGAGTTTAGCAGGTTTGAATTCAGAGTTTTCCTTCTCCTAGACTAGTTGCCTCACGAAGGCTGAAGAACCTAGTCTGCCCTACTATTTACCCTTACTTATTTGGAAACAAAATCATTCAAAATTGTCTCAAATAGAAGCAACCCATTAATATAGGCTGTCTTAGTATACATGGGACCCATGTGACTGCTAATAACTCTACTAATAATAATGTCGTGTTCTTTTCTTGTTTCAGATTTGAAAATAGTACACTATAACACCTATTAATCCTCGATCACAATGCCTTGGACAAGAGAGGAAAAGATTTTTTTTGTTACTACAAAATCATTCAAAACTCTCTCAAAATAGATGCAACACATTAATATAGGGTGTCTCAATATACATGAGACCCATATGACTGCCCTATTATTTCTGCCCACTGTATATATACAGGGTGTCTCAATATAAATGGGACCCATGTGACATTTAATAACTCTACAATGATATTGTGTTCTTTTTTGTTTCAGATTTGAAAATAGTATACAATAACAACTATTAATCCTTGATCCCAATGCCTTGGACAAGAGAGGAAAAGATATTTTGGCGTCACTACTTATTTGGAGACAAAATCATTCAAAACAGTCTCAAAATAGATACAACCCATTAATGATTTATTACTGAGATAAGAAACTAAAAAAAAAATTGCATGTCCTGGAAGTAAATATAATAATTGAAAAAAAACATTGTTTTGATGTCTCTAGCTCAAAGGATGCATTTTTTACAGGATGTATTCCAATGACTGCTGTTGTGCCTGTCTCAGTAATAAATCATTATCATATTAATGGGTTGCATCTATTTTGAGGTACCCTGTATAATACACGTACCTCTAACTTTGGACAATGAAAGTCTGGCAGAAAAACAATCTTGCGTATAATACACTCTAACTTTGTAGAATTTATACCAACATTTGCTCAACTTTTTAATCTGTTTATTCTGACTAAAAATAAGGATTTATATTGCTTGCATTGTCTTAAAACATACAAACATGTTCACATCATTTTGATTAGCCTCAAAACAAATGTTTTTGCAAGATTAAAATAATTTTTGCTAAAAACCAATTCCAAGGTTTACATTTATGGAAAAAAAAATTCTAAAATTATTTTGATTTTTTTTTTTTCAAAAATTCCCCTTATTTATTAAATGACACTGTAATATGGATGGGCGCTGTTGTCAATCAGTGAAGGTGTCACGAGACTAGCACGTACGGGCAGAATGACCTGCAAAGTTAGATGTGATTTTAAAATAATCACAGATGAACTATAGTTTCACGATAGTTTCACTGGTGACATCAAATATTCAGGAATCTTCAATTTGTTCCCCAAAATCTCTATATAAGAAAACAACTCAGGAGATTTTGGCAGAGTTGAAGGCAGTTGTCAAAATGAGTGCGTTAAAGCTTCCAAGGCCCCGGCCCGTCCTACTCCAGTCTGCTACGACCTATCTGTCAGGCATATGTCAACAGTCAGCTCTCACCCACACCGCCGACACCACTAAGAGGAAGGGAGAAGAAGAATGTAACTAAAATGAACTTTTTGAGTTGCAACGATCACAGCTAACTGAATAATAAACGACTGCTATATTTTCTTCCCTTATCTTTGAGTTTGAGTATTTCTTTTTCTGCGGACTTCTTTCTTTACAGCACAACACGTTGGTCCTATGTTACAATTCATGTAAGTTATGAAATTAACTGAATCCTGACCAATACATTTGCAGACATATCCGTTTAACTGTAATACACCTGTTAAGCATTGGTAAATTATTTGCTTCTCATATGATTAATGGTCGGGCAGTTCAGAAATGTTTTTGCTTTGACCGATCCTAAAATTCAAAATTCTTGTAGCTAATCAAAGAAAAAATATATTTCTGTCAACCATAAAGTTTTTGGAATACAGTCACAGTAGACTACATTTAACCTATTAACAGTAGTCCATGTGTTAACCTTACATATACTTAAATTGCTTTCAGTAGATGAGATATTGATACCAAGGTAAATGAACTGGTCTTCTAATTTCATTTAATGAGATCATATTTACCAACCCTTCCGCTCGGGCAGGATATGACACAAGGTCAATTTTTTTAAGTGGAGTTTAACAGGTTTGAATTCAGAGTTTTCCTTCTAGACTAGTTGCCTCACCAAGGCTGAAGAACCTAGTCTGCCCTACTATTTACCCATAGCTGGAGGGAGAATAATTAGATTCATACCTTTCCCAAGGGTATTAGTGCTATGTGAAATGCAATCAGTCTCGTCCAGGATTTGAACTTGTGTCGCCATGTCCATATCCTGCGACGATAACCATTACACCACGGGCACCTCCATTTCATTTAATGAGATAACACTATCTTGATTAATACACACACGTACACACAAACTATGTTCATATAGAGACCAATGCCTCTTGCTGTCTGATCTAGCCTATGCAACAGACTTGGCTTGAGCACCTTTATTTGTAAAAAGTGCTGAATCATCTGCGTAGTGTGAAAATGAAAATTCTTCCAAGTTGTACCTCTGTTACATCTACTGTATGGAAGAACCTTTTAGACTGTCACAAAACATTAGGAGAAAAAACTAAATGAGTACTATACAAGTTTTTTTGACCAAATCCTAGAAGCAGCACCCCTCGAAAAAAAAACAACAAAAAAAACAGCAATTTATCTCCTATCTTGCTAACCATCCTAGAAAATCAAGCAAGATGAGCCAAGCACTACTAGAGAAGTAAGGAAAAATTTATAACCGACTTTCTCCTACTGTCTCCTACACATGGACATGCCAGTGTTGGCCAACCAGTAAAAACTTATATTCATCAGCTCTGTTTGGACTTTGGATGCCATCTAGAGGACCTGTGATGGTTGATAGGGATGAATAGTGAAAGAGAGTCCAAATAAGCCATGGTATTGGTATGCCTTGCTGATGATGAGAGCACAGTTGGTATGAATTAATAGGATTCCTTTAAACAAAAAGAGGAAGTGAGCTTGAGTTAATCCGTAATTAGATAGATTCTATAGGACGAGAATTGGAAGGCAACTTAACTGAATTGATAAGAGTTATTTATTAATCTTAGCTTAGTTGTGGCACAAGGCCAGAAGAATATGGCAGTGAGACTCAGACTTGCAAACAATGGTCTGCTGATCTAGTTTGCTTACTATTAAACCATGTGAGGTGCCTTCAGTGAGATGATGATGATAATAATGATAATCCAGACAATTAGACCTAGTGATAGTCAACAGAAAACAAAAAACGAGAACCTGTGAAATAAGTACTAAGACCCTGCCAGAGAAGAAAAAAAAACAAAAAAAATATGGGACATGAAGGTGGCAGAGACACCAATTGTAATTGGTGCATTCAGAACAATTCCCAAAGGATTGGTAAAGGGACTAAAAGACTTGGAAATAAGAGACCATCCAGACTATAGTATAATTAAAATCAGCCAGAATACTGAGTAGAGTCCTGGAGACTTGAGGGGACTGGCTGTCACTCAGACTCCAGGGAAAGACCATCAGTGTGAAAAACTCAAGGAGTAAAATAATAATAATAATAATGATAAATAAAAAATAAATAGAATAAAATTTTATGATAAAAATAAGGTAAAATGAAATTAAAAAAAAAAGACTGGAAGAATTGGAAATCAGAGGAAAAAAAATCAAGACTATCCGAATCACAACATTGTTAAGATTGGCTAGAATACTCAGGAGAGTCCTGGAAATTTGTAGTTACTCAGATTCAAATGAAAGACCACCAACCAAAACTGGTGTGAAAAATTCACAAAGAGTGAATAATAATAATGATAAAAATAATGATAATAATAATAATAGCAGCAGCTAAAAGTTTTTCCTTAAAATTTCAGAAAATTTCTATAAGTAAATACTTTATTTCTTTTTCATTCTTCATAAATATCTTGATATCATAGCATTAAATGGTTTATTATTATTATTTCTTCTTCAGGTATTTGTACTTTCATACTAGTTATCTGGTTGTTACTGCAATTGACAGAGTGACATTACCAAATCTAAAAGAATAGTTTTACAGAAGACCGAATAATGCTATTATAACAATATCAATAGTAAGGGATAAACTTCCACCGAGATTTGATTTCGCATCCCTATTTGCTTCACGGAATCTTGCTTTTCAGCACCACCCTCTTTATCTCTACTCTATTTCCAATTTATAGGTTAGTTGGTTGTGTTTGATGGCATATATCCCCTTCTAGGTTATTTAATACGAAATCCTGTTTATACATTAAATACGTATAATTTTGTAAACAAACTTTGTAGGTAACGCTATTTTTGAAGAACCAGAGCTTATTTGTTTGCACACAGTTAAATAGTTTCAAGTAAAGCAGATGATTAGATATTTTTATTTGACTCATAGATGGGACTCTTATAGGTACTACCACTCTAGATCCGAGTGGACCTGGGAGTAATGGTAATGAAGGAGTACTCCACATTCTCCAAACTCCTAGACTGAAGTCTCACCATCAGATGTAGTTTAATACCCAAGACATCCGGTTTGTAGACACCATATTTATTGAAAACATTTTACAAACTAGTTGTGTTAATAGTAATTTTTTTATTTTTTAGGCAAACATTTGTTAATTGTTACTAAAAATTCAAACTAGTATTTTTTTTCATCTTTAGTTGCTTTTTTTTTAATTCTTCGACAAAACTAGTCCTAGTACCTTAGCTTATAAATACTTTAGCATAAATCTGAAATTTTTTATTAAAAATCTCTTCCTTCACTCCTCCAACACTTTGACAATGTGTGTGTGTGTGTGTGTGTGTATAACAGAGAGCAATTCTTGCATGCTAAGCAATTCTCTCTCTCTCCTCGGCAATTATTCAAAATAACCCCAAAATAATTCCAATATTTGCGTTATTTATTTATTATCTACAGTATTGGAAAAAACAAAAAAAACAGACCGTGAAAAAACAGCCATTTTTTATTATTACCACAAATTTTAATGGAACTTCAATGGCTTAGACACACATAGGAAGTGATTATTTTCCTAGATTATTGATGTCAAAGTTCATAGTAAAAAGAAAATTCTCAGAAACTCAGAAAAACTATTTCTTTCAGAATTTTCTTTTTCTTGATTGGATAGCCTAATTTGTGATTAGTCCTTTGCTAATGACTATTAAGAAGTTGTCCTCTTTTCAAAATGCTCGAATTGTAGCATACAGTAAGAGCGGCTGTCACTTTGTGATGTTGAAATTGAAACACCATAATGCCATTAATTGATATTTTCTTCAAAAATTCTAAGAAAACTGGAAATTATCAACAAAAAGAAGGTTATTTGCTGCCAGAAAAAAAAAAAAACGCTACATCTGAAGATGCAAAAATTGTTTATCTCAACAATGTGGCTGTACATTGTGACAACACAAAGTTAAGTTAAAATTAAATGTTTCACTAAAACTATTTTATGTCGGCTGTCTGTTTTTTATTTGTTTTTACTTTTATTTTTTTTGAGTACTGGATATGAAATATATGTGAGGATTCTAATAGTTATAAAAAGAACACGTTTATAAAATCCTCTATGTTTGCTTTAAAATGGGTACTTAGAAAATTTTATAACCTTTTTAAAAGGTTTTGTCTGAATTTCAGAGATGAGTAATTATCATTATTATACACTGGTGTACTCAAGCGATTGTAATTATTTGTGTATAACACATACTCACGTAATAGAAAATTTTATAACCTTTTTAAAAGGTTTTGTCTGAATTTCAGAGATGAGTAATTGTCATAACTATACACCAGTATACTCAAGCGATTGTAACCATTTGTGTATAACACACGTACTCACGTAATACTATGTCCCCACTAAATTTGGACGATGAAATTCTAGAAAAAAAAAAAAAACTTTGTTCATATAGTACACTGTTATTTTTTAGAATTTGTCACAGCTAAATTTAACCTGATTTTAGCATTTGTTCAACAGTTTGTATAGACTCAGCAAAAGAATTTATTTGTATAGGTTACATTATATCTTATAACACAAAACTGAAACAGTATTTAGAGCAAATATACAGACATGTTCCCACAAAAATGCAACAAGCTTGTGGGGGAAAATAAGCTCACATGAGGATAAAGAAAATTATAAAGAAACACATTCCAGTAGATATTTTTGTTGTAAAGGTGTAAAACACTTTAGTTAGCGCTACAGATATAACATATATCTATATAGAACAATAGATATAACATATATCTATATAGAACAATAGATATAACATATCTATATAGAACTATAGATACAACATATCTATATAACAGAAAAACGGCCGGATATTGTAGCCTGGTCTGATTCAAAGAAGAGTGTCCTCCTCATAGAATTGACTGTCCCCTGGAAAGAAAATCGGGAGGAAGCACACGAGTGGAAGAAAAATCGCTATGAGACACTGCGTGCTGACTGTGTGGAAAAGGGTTGGATATGCCATATGATCCCTATTGAGGTTGGTTGTCGTAGTCTTCTAGGACACTCAATCATTTTGTTTCTTTCAAAAATACGAATCACTGGCCGTAGTTTGAAAGTTGCCTCAAATCGTCTTCAGACCGCGGCGCAATATGCATCAAGTTGGATTTGGTCAAAAGCGAGAAGTTTTCAGCATGAAGGAAATACACGCGGAACCACCATTCCTGAGTGATTAAGTAACCACCATTCCTGAGTGATTACAGTAACCGTTTCGTTACTGTAAACGCGTAATAACATTAACGGCCAAAAGTAAACGCGTTCGTTTTTGTTTGTTTTTTAAATCACAAACTGCACACTAAAAATGAAGATTAACGTCCAATGTAGTCTCTGCTCTTATTTGATCTGGCGTGTATATATATATATATATATATATAATTCTCTTAATACCCTGTCTGGTGGCAAAAGCTGCTTGGTAGTGCCCAGAGTGGCAGTACCGCCTTGAGCTACTGAAACAGTGTTATCACCCCTGGTTGGTGGCTGATGAGGACAGGGTATCGCACATGCTTTCACACGTTATATGATGAAAACAAAAAATCTATATAGAGCTGTGGATATAAATCTGTAAAAATATAGTCTTATATACAAACAAATTACTGTAATGCTCTCACATCTGAAGGTTGTAAATTACAGCCACCGGAATGAGATCATGATAAACAAGGTTTAAAAGCATACCAATGTCAGGTGACATGGATGTTTTCATAGTTTTAGGGGGTTTCGATGCCCAAGAACAGAATTTTCAAATAGGAATATATCATGAGGCCACAAAAACAATATCTCAGCTTGAGTAGCATATCAGCCACTTATTATATGTATATTTGGGCTCAAGAATTTAGTTGAGAGTAGAGCTAACCAAGATAAGTTGCCAATCAAGAGAGGAGTATCACAGATCCCTAGAGATGGGTAGTCATAACCACCGAAAGGTTAGAGGGTGGGTAAGTTAGACAGATTGTCAAAGAAGTTAAAAATATCTAAAATCTAACGCAGCTTTATAACTTTAGCTTGACCGAGTTGAATTCGGCCTTTCCACGAAGATGATAAAAGCTCATTTGGCTGGGAGGGGGTAGAATGTGCTGACTGCATCTTTGCAGAGGAGTAAGACACCACTCCCCATCCAACGAGTGTTCTGGACATTACACTAAACGATCTGATGGTCAGGTTCCAGTTCTGGAACTTTGGAGAATGTCATGTACCCTTTCATTGCCATTACTCCCAGGTCTACTTCCACCAAGCATTAACCAACCTACAAGGGTTGATATGCCATAAAACATAACTAACCAATGTATATTCTAAACATTTATCTGTGTGCAAACAAACGATTAATATTAAATAGAATTATCAGTGTTAGATAGAAATACTTGAGACCATTTAAACTGTGTGCAAATAAATGATCTCTGGCTCATTTAAAAATAATATTACCAACAAACTATTCATTTACAGATCATATATATATATATATATATATAAAACAGGATTTGATATTATATAATCCACAAAAGTTGATATGCCATAAGATTCAACTAACCAAGATAATAAAGGATGCTCCAGTGTTTTTGACCCCAGACAATTACCACCACTGTTTGTTCGTAGATCTTGCAAATGAGATCTGCTTGATGGTCCCTCCTTGATGAATGCTGCTGTACAGAATGTAGATATTTACCCAACCCCTCCTCCATGAGCAGAATGAGACGCAAGGTCAATTTTTAAGCAGAGCTTTACAGATTTGAATTCAGAGTTTTCCTTCTCCTAAACTAGTTGCCACAGCAAGGTTAAAGAAGTTAGGTAAGGTTATTTAGTTTAATGGCATGTCAACCCTTGATGGTTATTCAATGCCAATTCCTGTTTATTCATACATATGATTTTTAAGTGAATAGGTCGTAGGTAAATGAGTTGGAACTCATTCGTTTGCACATAGTTAAATGGTTTTAAGTATTGCTATTTATTGTTTGCACACAGTTAAATGGTTTTAAGCATTGCTATGTAATACCAATAATTCATTTTAATATTGATTATTTGTTTGCACACTGTTAAATGGTTTCATGTGTAGTAAAATATTAAACAGTTCTATTTGACTCATAGATGGGACCCAAACAGATACTACCACATGGAGTTAAAGTGAGCTCGAGAGTAATAGCAATGAAGAAGTACTCTACCTTCTCCAAAGCTCTAGGATTGGAGCCCCATCATCAGATGCAAGACACTCGTCAGGGATGGAAGGGGTGAAGGGGTCTTACTCTTCTGCAGAGATGCCGTTGGCATATTCTACAGCCCCAGCTAATTGAGCTGAAAATGCATAGTCTGCCCTACTAGTTATCCAATACTTGGATCCATACCTTTGGGAAAGGTATGGATCCAAGTACTATGTATATATGTATAGCACTATGGGAAATGGAAACATCACTTTGTCAAGGATTTTAACTCAATGTTAGAAATTAACCTTTGACACACCTGTCAGAGATTTCTAAACAGGATATGCACCTGTGTAAACAAGAGGAGAGCAGAAATGAATCATGTGAATTGGGAACAGAAAAGAAAAAGTGTGGGTGTTAAAAATATTATATAGGCACACAGTTTCAACCCCCAGGGAACAGGTGGTCAGTCAGGAGAAGCAAGCAGTCATAGCAGAAGCTTCTTTGGGCATGGCCCTGGGGGGCCAAGTGGCCTTGCGTTGAGAACCTCCCAGCTGAGAAGCAGAAGTACTAAGTGGGGCTCTGAATATAGAATCACAATGTGGGTTAAGATATGGTGTCAAATATAGCAGTCCTGTCGCCTCGTCTCTCTTTCTCTCTCTCGCAACATTTCAACCCTTTCAAAAATAAAGAAGAGAGAATTATATTTTTATAAAGAAATATGTTATGTTCTCTTTCATTCCTTCATTTATATAACACTCAAGCCACTGTGTCTACTTCTTATGATTTATATCATGAGCACATCCAGGGCCTCCCAAAAAGGATATTATTACACCAGTATATAATAATGAGTTTTTTAAAATTATATTTTTATCAGTACATCTAATAATCTTATCACTGAAGAATTAGCAGAAATAATAATTCGATAGATACAAATGTTTTTAATGACAGTAAAAATTGAATTTACTTTTAAAAACTCACTTAAAAAAAAGAAAAAAAATTCCACATATTTTCATTCTTACTAAATAAAAAAAAATAATAAAAAATAAAAATATTCGAAAAAAAAAAAAAAATTTTTTTCCTAAAATCAAGCAAATGATAAAAAAACAAAAAAAAAACATATATATATATCTCCAGGCAAAGCAGAGGAAAGTAACAAGGTTGTCAATAATAACGTAATATTATTAATTCATCTTAACTTCTGCCTCACTTTGTGTGTGTGTGTGTGTGTGTGTGTTTAAGGGAGATATCTCAAGAGGAAGTTGAAGTACTGAGCTAAGGGAGGTAACTCGGATGACTAAGCATCTTCAAAGGACAGTGGTAAACCCAAATTGTATTCAATATCAACCTTCTAAATTCAATTCTTCTAAAAGATTATCAATTAATTGAAGTTTTTCACTGACTTCTTGCATTTCACTGAATGTCTGCATAAAGTTGGTAAGGTAGTATCGTACATTGTCGATGATTTCAATGCTGTCTGTATCTTGACGTTCTTTCACATTGGCTGCGTCCTCAACAACTAAATCAGTAAACTCCTCCAGATGGATTACCTGGAAGAAAAAAAAAAAAGTGAGAGAAAAAACAGTTTATTTAAATGGCGTGCCATTGAAATGCCAAAAGATTAGCAAAAGCTACGGCAAGGGGTTCAATACAAATTCAAAGGGCATTCGTCCAAATGTGAGCATGATAAAACAACAGGAATTCAAACTTCAAGATGACATTCCAGTACTTTTAGCCATTATCCCATGGGAACTCCCCCTCCCCCAAGAAAAACTGGTGTCCTGCGTACAACACTAAACTACAATTGTGAAGCTTCTGTTCTAGGGTAGCCCTTTTGGCTGAAACTATAGAATACACTGTATCCTCTGCAGAGAGATAAGACCTCCTTCCAAAATGAGGTATCCTGGGTACGACACTAAACTGCATCTGAAGGTAAAGCTCTAATCCAAAAGATCTAGGGAACATATTTATTGATGTTATAGTAATATATTTATAAATGAATTTATACAATGATTTCTATTCAAATGTGATGTAACATATTGACCCTTGACCGAGCAGTCAATCAAGAAACAGCTGCATCTGGTCGAAGAATATCACCTTGACCTGTGGACATGGTTGAATTCGGTGCAGATGCATACGCCCACGGGAAGCAGGTGGACATCAAACAATTATATAACCAGGTGCCACAGACGGCTTGAGTTAGTTGGAGTTCGAGGCAGTGAGTTGCAGTTGGAGTTCCAGTTGGAGAAAAGATGCCAGCATGAGAATCAGCTTGCAGACTGAGGGCCGCAAGCCCTCAGTGACCCCCGGTTGAGCAGCCCAGCAGAATGAGAAAGAAGTGCTGCTATGGTCAGAGGAACTTGGGGTCAATATGTAGCAGTCTGTTCCCGTCTCCAACTCACATCTCACACACAACCAACATCAACCCTTTCAAGAATAAAGTGTGAGAGATATTTTTATAAAGAAGTGTGTTTGTTCGTTTATTGAAGTCATCATAATATTTCTGCTTACATCTGTATGTATATGAGTATACAACAGTGACACGATCGGTGGCATTTGTTTCTGTGGGTGCCAGTCAGAGGATTCCTTTGTCTGTTTTAGCATGAACCCCACACAAAGGGCTTGCACATAAGATTTCCCATGAGACCGGAAGAAGACGGGAGAAGGCGACGAACAAAAAAAAGTGAACAGAACAGGGTAGTCAGCAGGAAAGAGCAGTCAACAGAAGTCGGGGGAAGCCGACGGTCAGAGAAAAGGACCTGTGGACCCAAAGGCAGGGTTGGCCAATTTGAGAGGATGAGTCGACGTTCTTGGTGACTTTGTGAGAATTTCGCTTGAATACATGCTCGCAATTGCTCACAGATGTACAGAAAGCTACACAAAAGTGTCACAAACTTCTCCCTTCTTGCGCTTGGAGCTAACCCAAGTCCGTGTTTGTTTGTTCTCTTTTCTTCCACTCTTTTGGTTGTGTATGTTGTGTTTTGTGTGTTTGTAAAGAAATGGGAAATACTCCTGGCCGGAGATGAGAGCAACCACTGGACGATCAGATGGCCATGAGTGGTTTAGAAGGTTGCGATAGTGGGGGTCAGCCAGCAGGTATATTGTCACACAAACAGCCATCAGATGATGTCAGTAGGTTCAAGCATGGTTTCAGGGCTGACTCCAGCCCAGTTGGGTGGTGGGATTGTAGAATATATCAACTATATCTCTTCAGAGGGGTAAGACATCCACACCCCAATGAGTGTCCTGATATGACATTATGCAATAATAGTGAGGCTCAAGTAATGCTGGAGCTTTGGGGAATTTGGAGTACCCCTTCATTGCTATTACTCTCAGGCCCACTCTAACCCAGAGCAGTAGTACCTGTTAGGGTCCCATCTATTCGTGAAAAAAAAAAGAAAAAATTTCTAAAGAAACAACAACATAAAAAAATGTAAATATCAATGTACAACGAATGTAGTTCCCTAACCTCTAGGCATAAAATAACCCCAGATGATTTGATATGCAGATAAAATCAATCAGTCAATCTTAAAAAACAACTACACAAAAAATGTCAATATAAATGTGCAATTTACGTGATTCCCTAAGCTTTTGGCATAAAATAGCCCAAGAGGGGTTGACATACTATTAAAAATCAATCGGTCAATGATAATGTAGGGTTTAAGTTAAATCTTTAAACAGGTAGGGGGGTGCAAAAGATCGAACAGTTATATAGACATCAAACAGATTGAGCCTAAAAAATTAAGCATCCTCATAAAGGCAATCTTCAACATCTAACCAACACCAGCCAACCTACATTTCCGAGACAGGTAAATACATCCGAGCTATACAGTGCAAGTGGTAAAACTGTATCAAAAATATTCTCACTGGATGCGAGTATGCTCAAAGAAGTTATACATGAAGACACAAATAAGTCCTAGGAATTTATTGCCGATTGTCATGTGGTCTACCACTGAGAGGAGAGAAATAAGAAATTTTCCCTACCCCTCCGTGTTTGAATTAACAGGCCACCAAAGACTGACCGTTAAAAGAGGAATAAGGAATGTAGGTCAATTCCTCGCGGCCGAAGTAACAAATCCAGATCTGAATGAAAGCCAAGAGATGTTGCATTCTGTGACCGGATGGATAAAGAAGTGGGTATAGGAACATATAGTAGCCTGAATGAATCGCCTGACAGGGTGAAGGAAGAAGAAAGAGGCCAAGTGATTGGCCAGAACCCTAAAGCGGAAGTAGCATCCTTTTTGTCAGTGGAAATAGGGATAAAGAATTTAGTTTTCAGGATAGAGGTCGCCGTAAGAGGAAGGAGATCTGATGCCAAACTCCGAGCGAAGAAGCAGAGCTGGGTTTCAGGACAGCAGCTGGCGTGATAAGATGTATTGAAAATGTCGCCGAAATTCTGGGGAAAAGCAGAAAGAATCTTGGACAAGAAGATAATAGGAAGGAATCCGTCAAAAAGCTAAGTAAACCTTAAGACTGTTTTCTCCCTCCACCCTTCCTAAGTATTGCAATTACATACTCTCTCTCTCTCAATTTAAAGAAGGGAGAAAGAAAAGAATAAGGAAGAAAGACATTTGTATTTTTAATATCATCCGCTGATAATATAGCCGAAATGTTAAATATGTGTGTTCGCATGCATTAAAAACCTTGTTATATTTTATATCTCTCCTCGTGTCGAAATTTATTCATTGTGTTGTCTGCCTATCATGTTGTCTTTTGCATGTTCCTTTTCAGCTTCATTCGCCTCAATTTCTTCTTGCTAAATGTCCTATTCGCCTTTAAAAATATTACCCAGGAAATTGGAATTGTCGACTACGACAATATATTATATCTACACCTAGAGGCCCATATCTTCCATTATCCTAGGTGTAGGAAGACGAAGTGGTCTGGTGGGTGTGTGTGAACGTGAAAAATGGAAACCCCTTGCCAGCGGTGGTCAGTCTAGCCCCAAATTAACCCCCACATTATCTGCCAGTTGTCCATGTACCTGAAGAAGGAATATTAACTAGGACTTATTTTGTGAGGGATCAAGTGCCAGACTGCCCCGAAAAATAAACTCCCGTTCTGGGATAAATATTTTAATGCCACGTCACACCGAACAACAATTACCGATGCCGACTACGCCGATGACACAGCGATACTGGCAAATACACCTGACCAAGCCGAAACACTTCTGCATAGTTTGGAACGAGCAGCAGCAAGCATAGGCCTCTATGTTAAAGCACACAAAACGGAATATATGTGCTCTAACCAAACGGGGGACATCTCCACTCTAGAAGGAACCCCACTTAAACTAGTAGACAAATTCACGTACCTAGGAAGCAGCGTCGAATCAACCGAAAAGGACATCGAAACGAGGTTAACGAAAGCATGGACAGCTATCAATAGGCTATCGATTATATGGAAATCAGACCTAACCGATAAAATGAAACGCAGTTTCTTCCAGGCAGCGGTCACATCAATACTGCTATATGGATGCACTACATAGACGCTAACAAAACGGCTGGAGAAGAAGCTAGATGGCGATTACACAAGAATGCTGCGTGCAATCCTGAACAAGTCCTGGCAGCAACACCCCACAAGACACCAACTGTACGGCCACCTGCCCCCTATCACGAAAACTATTCAAGTTAGACGAACCAGACATGCAGGACACTGCTGGAGAAGCAGAGATGAACTCATAAGAGATGTACTCTTATGGATCCGCGCAAAAGCAGGACGACAAGCTCGAACGTACATTCAGCAGCTATGTGAGGATACAGGATGTTGTCCTGAAGACCTACCTAGGGCGATGAACGATAGGGAGGAGTGGCGAGAGAGGGTCAGGGATATCCGTGCTACCAGCGCGATATGATGATGATGACTTTGTTTAGGTCGAGGTGAGGAATATTCTGAAATCAATATGGAATTCTAATTGATAAAGACTCCTCTATCACAACCCTGTCCACTCATAAGCTGTAAAAAGAAAAGTAAATAGTCAGGATATGGCTTGCTGGTTAGACAACTAATATTGGATAGTTCTTTGAGAGAAGCGATGTGATATATGTAATCATTGTAGGTTATTTAATGCCAAAATCATAAAAACATATATATTAAATATGTATATGATTTGTAAACACATTTTGTAGATAACATTCTTAAATGAGCCTAAGCTCATTTTTTTTTTTTTGCAAACAGTTAAATGGTTTCAAATATTGCTATATAACAGTCACAAATTTAACCTCACTCATTTGTGTGCATATGTTGTCAAGAGCGGACGTAAAAGACAACGTGAAATTGATTCTTGGGGTTCCTTTCGCAAACTCCCGTCTCTTCAATGTACACCTCACACTAGAGACAAGGACCGAATCCCAATTCTGTGTGTCGGTAGGCTGCGATGGATTTCGCAAGTCAGTTTCAGGGCGTATTGATTCGAGCGTTCTCTCCCTCTTTCTCCTTCGCTGTTCCTTCTCTCTCGCTCTTTCTCCTTCCTTCCGTCTTTCTCTCTCTCCTTCCGGTTCTCGTCTTCCTTCCTTCCTTAAGTTGTAACAAGTTCGTCGGGCGACGCACTCAGAACAAATCGTTGTTTCCAGCGTATTTTATGTTTCCATGCGTATTTTATGTTCGTGAGATCTCGCAAGAATTTGCATACGTGCAAATTACCTCTCGCTGGCTCGAGATCTCCCATCATCAAATATGCTCGAGGCAGCCATATCGGTTTTGCTTTTCCACTCTACAAGCCAGACACGTTCGTGCGCGCTTCGAATGCCCAGGTACGTTGCATCCATTACCTTCACAGCACACATAGTTTGTTCTATTTGACCCATAGATAGGACCTTATGAGGTGCTACCACTCTGGGTCAGAGTGAACCTGAGAGCAATGGCAATGAAGAGGTACACCACATTCCCCAAATCTCCAAGGCTGGAGCTATCATTGGAGGCATCTTACCCTTCTGAGGGATGCAGTTGGTGTATTCTACAGCCCCAGCCAACTAGGTTGGTCAGACAAGAGGAAATATATATAAAAAGACCCTAATTGCATCAACATTAATATTCCCATTTCCACAGAGTGATGACAAACCAACAAAGCCTGGTGATATCGTGAGGTATTGCTGGGGTGCTCTAGGTTAATAATAATGATGTTTCAGCCCTGTTTTTTAAGGTTTTAGGTTTGGTTTAGTTTAATGGCATATCAACCATTTTAGGTTATTTGATGCCAAATCCTCTTTATACTAAATATGTATTGTAAACGCATTTTTTATAATGTTTTTAAACATGTCTTAACTAATTCTTTTGCACAGTTAAATGGTTCCAAGTATTGCTATGTATCACTAACAATTCAATTTAAACATTAGTCATTGTTTATACACAGTCAAATGATCAAACAGTTCTACTTCAAACAATTCAATTTAGCATAAGACATTTGTTTGCACACAGTTTAAATGTCAAACAGTTCTATTTGACCCATAAATAGGACCTTTTCAGTTACTATCACTCCGTTCCAGAGTGGACCTGGGACCAATAGCAATGAAGAGGTACTCCATGTTCCCCAGAGCTACAGCATTACTGGAACCTCACCATCAGATTGTTTAGTGTCATAACAGGACACTCGTTGGGTAGGGGGATCTTAACTCCTCTGCACAGAAACAGTCGGTGTATTCTACAACTCCACCAGCCAACAGGGCATCTATATTTTGTGTTGACCATCAACTAAAAATGGTTAAATCATCTTACTCCGCAGTCACTCACAAAAAAACATCAAGAAACAACAACACATCAACTTACTTTATGTAAATGAGCAGCAATGAATTCCGCACACTGGTCCTGTAAGCGGTACAAATTGAAAAGACGAGCTGTTCTCAAAACATTGATTACTTGGCTTACTTCCAAATTTTTGGCAATAAATGCCGCACACTGTCTCTTCAAGCCAGAAAGTAAATAAAGATCAGCAGAACAAAGGATTTCGTACACATTCGTACAAGTCAGCTGAAATTTAAAAAAAAATAAAAAAAATGTTATATCTTTAAAACTAAATTTATAATTGAATCACTTAAATTTGTTTTGCTTTCTTTTTTTTAATGGCATATCAACCCATCTAGGGTTATTTTATGCCTAGAGACTCATCTACATGGGATGTTTATTATTAAATTTCGCTGTCATTTCTTATCAAATATTCCTATTTGAGCTTTTTAACCTTAGTATGTTTGCTTTGGTTTTATGGCATATCAACTATTGTTGGTTATTTAATGCCAAATCCTGTTTTTACATATATAATAAATATATATATAATTTGTAAACATATTTTATAGATACCCAAAGGTAAAGGATCAAACAGTTCTATTTCAAACAATTCAGTTTAGCATAAGTCAAAGTTAAATGGTTCCAAGTATTGCTATGTATAATTAACAATACAATTAAACATCATTCATTTATTTGCACACAGTTAAATGATCAAACAGTTCTATTTCAAACAATTCATTATAGCATAAGTCACAGTTAAATAATTCCAATTATTGCTATGTATCACTAACAATTCAATTAAACATCAATCATTTGTTTATACACAGTTAAACAATCAAACAGTTCTATTTCAAACAATTCAATTTATTATAAATCATTTGTTTGTACTCTGTTTAAATGTCAAACAGTTCTATTTGACCCATAGATAAGACTATCAGGTGCTACCACTCAGGGTCAGAGTGAACCTGGGAGTAATGGCAATGAAGGGGTACTCCATAGTCCCCAAAGCTCCACCATTAGTGGAGCCTCACCATCAGATTGCTTAGTGTGATATCCAGGACACTCGTTGTAGGGGAGGTGGGGTTTTTACCCCTCTGCAGAGATGCAATTGGTGTATTTTACAGCCGCAGCCAACTAGGCTGAACTTTGTAAAGCAATCAAATCAAGAAGGAAAACTTTGAATTCAAACCAACTGTATTCCACTTAAAAACTAAAACTTATGATGGAGGGGTTGGTTAAATATATACAGAGTGATTGAAAAGTAATTCCCAATTTAAAAATTCTTATTTATTTCTTGAATATAATTTTTTACTTCTGTGGACCCCTTCACATGGATGAACAGAGGCAGGACGACCAGCTTGAACCTACATGCAGCAGCTCTGTGCAGATACCGGATGTAGCCCTGAAAACCTGCCAGAAGCAATGGATGATAGGGAGGAGTAGCAAGAGAGGGTCAGGGATATCTATGATGATGATGATGATTTTAAAATAGGGAGTTACTTTTCAACCATCTTGTATATGGTTTCAAGTATTCCTATCTAATTGCTATTCATTTTTAGAGGATCAATTTTGATTTATAGATGGGATGCTCACAGGTACTACCACTCAGGGTCAAAGTGGACTTGGGCATAATGACAAAAAATGGGTGTCCCCACTCTGACACTTTCAAGAGCTCCAGAACTCAATCCTCACGACTAGTATCATACTCAACACATCCTCTGGAAGGCTGAGGGAGTCTTAAAAAACTCTTTTAAAAAGACTTAATTTTTTTTATAACAAGGGGTTTTATACTGAGAGTCTATTGCGTTTTATTACTCGTTTTATACTCTCTTATCTTATAGCTTTTTATCACAACATTCTCAGTTGAGACGTATTTCAGAATTATAACTGTTACTATTTTACTCCTCATGAGTTTTTCACACCAGCTTTAACAAATAGTTTTTCCCAGGAGTCTGAGTGACAATAAGTTGCCTCAGTGTTATATAATTAAGGAATGATTTTTTATATTAATCATTTTTCATTAATCATATTTTATCATTCAGTTTGGTAGGGCTTTGAAATATTCGGGTCTCTTAGTCCAGGTGCATAGTCATTTGGTGCAGTTTACGCTCATGCGCAAAGGATATGACAATCATCATATGTCATAATAAACCCCTAGACAGAAAATGGGGCTCGGGGTGTGAATGATGTCATACCCAGAAGAGATGGTCCTGAGAATTTGAGGATTTTGAAAAGACATCAATTGGGTATTCGACCGTTGAGGCAAGAGTTGGGTTTTCTACCATTGAGGCATGCGGTTGGGTTTTTCAGATCCCGACCGGCAGAGATGAATTGAGATCTTAAACATCATAAGGTGCTCTGCGTGTTGGGGTGGGGTCAGCATAGTATGTTTAGCATAGGCTTTTAAGAATTGTGTCTCTCTCCTCATGTCGCCATGGACCAAAGCCAGAAATTAATAAACCCGTTCATATTTGAAACAAGAGTCCGCCTGTATTTGTATTACTGTTGTGATTGAGATCTTTATGGCTAGACAACATCAGGTCTCCAGGAATCTACTAAGTATCTGTTGTGGACCAGTAAAAGGTCCAGAAGAAAGACACAAACTCGGGATTACGTGAAACAAGTATATTGAATGAAAGTATAAATACAGCATAGGTAAAAGAATGTTGAACATCAGTCTGACTGCTATAGTGTTAGGCAGGAGAGAACTTAACACCAAGATGAATATTCTCCTGGAATTCATAGTAATAGGAAGAGTTCATTATAGTCCGTAAGGTAGGTACCATAACAGTATCCTAGCTAATTTTAGCACTGCTGTGGTCTTGACGGTTTCAGTTCCTCCTCTAATCTCCAGTTCATTGAGCCTCTTTTCTTGGTTCTTGGGAACAGAATATTTATCGCTGCCTCCCACTTGACAGGATTTAACACAAGGTCTTTTTTATAGTGGAAGTTTGAACAAAGTGGGGAGGTCAAGCATTAGTTGAGGATCATGCCCAGCTGGACTATTGGGTGCAAAATGAACCAGATGACCTTCCTGGGACTTGGATTCACTGTGCAATGTGAGTCCAGCACATATGCCTGCTCATAGCTTGAACCAGACCCAAAGGTCTAGAGCTATACCGTGCTGTCAGTGATTGTTCACCCACCCGAAGGTGGCATGGCTAAAGTCGGAGGCCATTTGGCCTCAAATCTATCACCGGCCCCATCTGGCACGAATCTCAGACAGCCTGGCTAAAAAGCCGGTGTAGTGAGCACAAATACCTGGTTCTCGGAAGCTGTTCAAAGGGCTCCAACTATGATTGATATCACTATCACCTTCATATTCCAGCTTTTTGGCAAGATCCAGATATTTGTCCAGCTTTTTGCCTTCATTATGGTTAATTTTTCCTCCTTTTAAAATACCCCCCAACACACCCATAAAATCAACGGGGGTGTCCTCGTGGTGTAATGGTTAAAGCAACAGACTTCAGAATCGTAGTAAGCAAGTTCATACTCCAGTCGCGCTATTACGTTCACTTTCGGGCAAATACTCTTGAGAAAGGTATGAACCCCCTAATCCTCCCAGCTATGGGTTAAATAGTAACACTACTGTTCTTCTAGGAGAATAGCTTTGGCATTAAATAACCTTCAAAGGTTGATATGCCATTAAACAAAGAAACCAACCAACCAAACCATAAAATCAAAATAAATTCTTTAAACTTTTTTGGTTTTATATTCTTGAAAGATTCTTGTTTAGCCATAATTTTTGTTGTTATTGTTGGTCGAGGAAGGAATTTGTTTTTAGCGAGGAAAAGTTGTAACGTGTTTGTGTTTACATTGAGTTGTTTCCTCGCTAAGTTTGTAAGGTAATAAAGGAAGGATGAAGAAGTAAGATGCCAATAGTTGAAATGATTTTAGGAATAGTTTTTATTTGCAGCATGGAAAATGTAGTTTGCATTTGTGCTGCAAGTCTCGTAGTGAGTAAGGAGACGAAATGGAGTTATGAGAAAGTTGAGAAGACAGTGCGTATCTTTGGACGTACGAAGGATTGTGTTCGCCATAGTTTAGCGAAAGTCTTGTTTGCCGTAGGAGGAAATAAACTTTGGAGTCACCTAGAGTTTTGTGTGTCTGGTGATTTGGGGAGAGGCGTGCGTTGTCTCCATTAAAGTGGCCCAGAGGTAAAATGAGAGCTAGGTGTCGAGAGCGGAATAAGGCATCGCATCAACATAGCCAATTTTGAGGGTGACATAAAGTTGTTTCAGTGGTTGTGTATTGAATGTATCTAATTCATATTCAACTGGTATTCCTTGGTCTGAGATAGACGCAAGGAATCCATAAATTAGATAGGTTCCCTCATGTGTCCATGCTGCTGCTATTGAAGAACGGCCAGTGGGACATCTGCACTGGATGGCATTGTTCAGCCAAAGAAGGTGTGTTTGGCAACTTACCCAATTTCTGCTGCCCAGGAAAGGAGATCCGGGTTGAATAGGATAGGTCATCCTGATTGGGTGAAATTATGCATCGAATTAAATTGCACAGCAAACCAAAATACCTTCTGCTTCACTTGTTATAAATTAATTTGCACGAACAGCACATGAAAATATCAGTACATCATTTTAAAAATTAAAAGATTATATAGATCAAAATTGACCCTCTGAAAATTATTAGAATTAGATAGGAATACTTGAAACCATATACACTCTGTAATTAGCAAAATTCACTCAATAACAAGTTCTTTTCTTTTTGTTAATTAACACTACATCTGGTCTTCTGGCTGGGATTTGGTGATCCATTAGTGTCTCAAAGTCTAAGAGAATTTCATGCATTTCATTTTTAAGGAGAGATTCTGGTTTGTGTATCTACCATTTGTTAGTATGGTGAAATTTCCATTTCTTGCACAGTTCCCAGTAGATCACCTTCTCTACCCAATCATGTTTGCTCTTATATTATTTAGGTACTAGTTCATTTCATTCACTCATTATATGATTAGCTGTTTCAGCATCACATTGACATTATTATCATTATCATCGTTACTATTATCAGTTTTTATCAGGTTTGGTTGTGTTTTATGTATTCCTGTCTAATACAAATAATTTTCACATAGATGTTTGGTTTCAAATAACTAATAATGATAATCCTTCATTAATGATTGACCCATAGATGGGACTCTAACAGGTACTGCCACTCCAGGTTAGAGTGGACCTGAGAATAATGATAATTAAGGGATACCACACATTCCTCAAACTCGAGGACTGGAGCCTCACCTTCAGATGCTGGTTAATGTCATACCAAGGACACCTTTTAGTTTTTTAAATGTACTGAAATTTTCATGAGCTAGAGCAGCAAACTAATTTAGGACCAATAATTTTTCAAGAAAATAAAACAGAAAAAGTTTAAAGAATTTATTTTCATTGAATAGGAGTGTGTGTCAGGGAGGGGGTATTTCAAAACTAACTTAAAAGTCAAAAGATCCTTTTTTAAAAATGGCACTAAATCTACCTTATATACTTGGTGAATGACCAAATTTACGTAATGAACAGCTCTGAATTTTTAGCTCCCAAAAAGTTTTGAATAGTTTGTTTATCAAGTATTCCAATCTAACCTAAGAAATATAACCAGCTCATTGGCTTAGGGGGTAGAGTGTTCGCCAATGGTTCGGGAGACCGGGGTTCAATCCCAGGTCGAGTCATACCAAAGACTCGAAAAATGGTACTTGATACCTCCTTAACAAATGAAGGTTTGAATTATTACTATTTTTAATAGTATTTATATCTAAGTTCCACTCCTATATCATGGTCATCTAGTGGGGTGGACAGAGAGAGAGAGAGAGAGAGAAAGAAAGTAGGAGAGAGAGAGAGAGAGAGAGAAAGTAGGAGAGAGTAATAATTCAATCCTTCATTTGTTAAAATAGTATGCATACGTTGGAAGTGATTCCGTTTCCAGAAGTTTATTTCACAGAGGTCAGTAAATTTATTCAACTAAACTGTTCATTTAAAAATGCACATATTTGATTTAAAATAGTAATGTCTTAAATCTCAGCTGTATTCTGTGTTGTTTAAATGAAGAATGAAGACTTTTATGCGACTTAATTTTCAGGAAAAACTTTACTTTTGGAAGACGAACTTCTAAATTTGCTAAAGAAACCCCCAAAAAGCCCCCCCCCCCAAGAAAAGAAAAAAACAACCCCAAAACACGTCAAATGTAGTCTAACACGTGCTAAGTCGAGAACCATAAAAGAGAGTTGACTCCTCCTCTCTCCTACTTTCTTTCTCTCTCTCTCTGTCCATCCCACTAGATGACCATGATATAGGAGTGGAACTTAGATATAAATACTATTAAAATAGTCAAAAAACTAATTCTACCTATAAAATAAAAACCTGACAGAGCCGGAATCGGATGATAGGATTAAATATACCCCAAAATTTCTTCGAATTTTAACATCCAGCAGTCCTGGACTTAAGTTAAAACTTAAGGTAAAAAAGGTTTGTGTTTTTTTTTTATTGTTTATTTTTTACCGCGTACACGTGGGAAGCAGCATGATGTACGTGCGAGTCTTCGGCTTAACGCTCAGGATTGTCAGTTCGATCGGGGAACTACTGCTGCTCATCTATAAGAATGGCTTCTATAGTTGAGAATAAAAACAGCCATCGAAAGATAACCATGACTCGTACTCAAACCACATTCATAAACCGCATCCCTCTTCGCGCAGGTAAAAAAGGAGCGCGTCCTGCTGAGGTTGGAGCCCTGGCCTCAGTGTTCGAAAAATCAGCTACAGAGCTCAAACAAAAACTACTAAAATGCAAACAAACAATACAGATAGCGACATTTAACGTTAGAACCCTAAATAGAATAGGTCAACTATCAGAGCTAACTGCATCAGCCGTAGAACATAAGATAGATGTAATCTGCATACAAGAGCACCGATACACGCACACCGAAGATATCAAATATCACGAAACTGGTAATGGATGGATGCTGGTGACTGCATCGGCATGGAAAAACTCTGTCACTGCATCGGTAGGAGGGGTGGGAATGCTTATAGGACCGAGAGCGTTAAAAACACTGAACAGCATTGAGAAAATACAACCTAGGATGATGGCCGCAACGTTTAATGGCAACCCCAAGGCAACAATTATCTCCTGCTACAGCCCTACCAATGTTAGCGAAGAAAACGAAATAGTCACCTTCTACGAAGATCTATCCTCCCTAGTACGTAGCATTCCGAAACACAACCTGCCAGTCATTGGCGGAGATACGAATGCACAAATCGGGAAAAACAGAAACAACAAATACAGCCTACACAACGCGTCAAACAGGAATGGACAACAACTAATAGATTTCATGATAGAAAATAGACTAACATGCCTCAATACAAACTTTCAAAAAAGGGAGGGGAAATTATGGACCTACACATACGCGAATAAGAGTAAAGCACAGATAGACTACGTCCTTATAAACAGGAAATGGAAAAACAGTGCGATGAATTGCGAGGCATACTCCTCTTTCGAGGGTATGTCCTCCGATCATCGAATAGTTACGGCCAAAGTACGACTAAGCCTACGAAAAAAACGCCACACGTAAAGCGACAACCAAGCACTATGACTGGGCCCGACTCAACAACAGAGATATTAGAGATAAATATGCATTAGAATTAAGAAACAGATTCGAAGCACTACAAGAGAAGGCAGAAAAAGGTACCCCAAATGACGAATATGAAAATTTTGTAGAAGCACACCTTGAGGCGGCAGCAAAGTGTATTCCAACAAAACCTAGAACTAAATATAGAGTCCCTTGGGAAACGCTAGCGGTTAAAGAAAAACGTGCACTCGTGAAAACTGCCTCCAAAAGCTATCAAAAGAACCCAACAAACACAAATGCACGAAAACTAGAAAAGGCACAACATCAATTAATTGGAATATATCTAAAAGAACAGGCAGAATACATACAAAATCAGATAGATAAGATTAGAGACTCGGTGGAAGATAGACAATCTAGGATAGCCTGGCAAACAATAAACGAAGTAAGTAGAAGGAAGAGCACAGCCGAAGCAAAATTGAAAGCTGCAAGCCAACAAGAAAGAGTAAAAATGGGGAAACAGCATTCAAAAATCTACTAGGAAACCCGCCGGAAATAACGGATGAACCGATCACCAGAATTATTAGTAAGCAATTAGACGTTAAACTAGGTCCTTTCACTAAAGAAGAACTCGACTCAGTTCTCAGAAGAACTAAAAATAGGAAGTCTGCAGGGCTAGACGAGATCCCCCCAGAAGTGTGGAAGACTAGACAATTCGACGATATACTGCTCTGGCAATGCAACGCAGTCTATAGTCAAAATAGGATAGAAAGATGGACGAAAGGATGCATCCTTCCTTTCCCTAAAAAAGGCGACCTCGGACTAGCCAAGAACTACCAAGGGATAACACTTACATCCATAGCAGCCAAAATTTACAATGCCCTACTACAAAACCGCATAGAACCCAAAATAGACAACATCCTTAGGAAAAACCAAAATGGCTTCCGGAGAAATAGATCCACAACCTTACAAATACTGACCATCCGTAGAATCCCGGAAGGCGTTTGGGCAAAAAACCTTCAGGCGACATTACTATTTGTCGACTTTACCAAGGCCTTCGATTCCATACACAGAGGGAAGATGGAGCAAATCCTACTAGCATACGGCCTACCAAAAGAAACCGTAGCAGTGATAATGATTCTCTACAGAAACACCAAAGGGAAAGTACGTTCACCAGATGGAGACACGGAATACTTCGACATTGTTGCAGGAGTACTACAAGGAGACACACTAGCCCCGTACCTCTTTATCATCTGTCTAGACTACGTGCTTAGGACTTCGATCGACAAAATCAGAGAAAATGGCTTCGAGCTGACTAAGAGAAGAAGCAAAAGGTACCCCGCAAAAACAATCACGGACACCGACTACGCTGATGACTTGGCGTTACTAGCGAACATGCCAAATCAAGCAGAGACACTACTGCATAGTCTGGAATGAGCCGCAGCTGGCATTGGCCTCCATGTCAATGCAAACAAAACTGAATATATGTGTTACAACCAAACGGGCAACATTGCCACACACTCTGAAACTAGTAGACAAATTCACCTCCCTAGGAAGTAGCGTCTCATCAACCGAAAAAGACATCGACACACGACTGACGAAGGCATGGACAACTATCGATAGGCTCTCGATCATATGGAAGTCGGACCTAACCGATAAAATGAAACGCAGTTTCTTCCAGGCAGCGGTTGTGTCGATACTGCTATATGGATGCACCACATGGACGCTGACTAAGCGGCTGGAGAGGAAACTAGACGGAAATTACACAAGAATGTTGAGAGCATTATTGAACAAGTCCTGGCGACAACACCCCACGAGACACCAACTATACGGACACTTGCCCCCCATCACGAAAACTATACAAGTTCGACGAACCAGACACGCGGGACACTGCTGGAGAAGCAAGGACGAGCTCATAAGCGATGTACTCCTGTGGACCCCCACATATGGATGTGCAAAAGCAGGACGACCAACACGAACTTACATACAGCAACTATGTGAGGACATGGGATGTAAATTTGAAGACCTGCCGGAGGCGATGAATGATAGGGAGAAGTGGCGAGAGAGGGTCAGGGATATCCGTGCTGGCGGTGCGACATGATGATGATGAATATCAGTACATAGTATATGTACTAATATTAGTACATAGCATATGTACTAATATCAGTATATAGCATATGTACTAAGATTAATACATAGTATATGTACTGATATTAATTAGTACATAGTATATGTACATGAGTTATAAAAAGTATATAATGTTAAGTAAAAACTTTACTATCTTAACTAATAGTTTTTGTTTAGGTATTGGCTATGCAAGGATAATTTGGATCGAAGTTGCAACAGCAAGATTAGTCCAAGAAAAAGGTAAGTTTCAATGTTTCAACATGTCTTGTACATTGAATGACCCCTTGTTTTAGAGGTGAAAAATTTGTCTCAAGAAGTTGTTCATTACACAAGTATATATGATATATGAAAATTCAATAAAACATTCACATTTTTTTTTAAATATTCACAAATCAGGGTAGGCAAAAAAAGTTCATATGATAAAGTCAGATCTGCTGTTGGTGACTTTTTGGATCAATGAGGTCCAAGCACTGTAACACTGATGAAGGAAGTGTGTGGACTGCCTGTTGAAAAATAAACCTCTTTGGTCACATTCTACGATAGTATCTTGGTCAACCTAAGAACTTTTCAGCTGACCCTCATATGTAAAAATCCGTTAAGAATGAAAACGAGAGAGAAAAATAAAAATACTTCATAATTACCTCACAACTATCTGTATAAATGTAGTAAACGATTTGCTGAAAGACAATAGCAGAAAGTCCGTGCAGCGTAATCAACGGAATCTCCTCGGTCTTATCACTTTCATCAAAATGGTCCGATAAAAGTGCACGGAAATAGTCTGTTCTGGCATAGAAAAAACACTGAAAAAAAGAAAAAGAAAAAAAGAGTGAAGAATTATTTCCCTTGATTTTCTACATCACCAATAATGGCTGCTGGTTTTTCTGATTTTCAATAACTTAGTAAATGTAAGTAAAGTTGGCGACCGTAGTCGAAGGCAACCAGGAGGCTTCCTTTTCAATAGCTACTACACCGAAGTGTAGGGGAGGGCACTACTACTTTCCCAGGGTTGATCCACTTACCCTCAATATGTACCTTATATTGCTGAGTGTAGTTATCAAATACCATTTTTAAAGTCTTTGGTATGATGCAACCTGGGATTGAACCCAAATCTCCAGGAACATTGGCAAACACTCTACCCACTAGACCAATGAGCCGGTTGTTAATGACTTCAATTCTTACATAATGACCTATAAATCTAAGTAAAGTTGTCTCCCCTTAGTCGACAGTGACCTGAAGGTTCCCTTTTCGATAGCTACTACACCTTAGCTATCGGAAAGTGAACCTTATTGCATTTCACATAGCACTAATACCATTGGGAAAGGTATGAATCCAATTACTCTCCCTCCAACTATGGGTAAATAGTAGGGCAGACTAGGTTCTTAAGCCTTGGTGAGGCAACTAGTCTAGGAGAAGGAAAACTGAATTCAAACCTGTTAAATTCCGCTTAAAAATTGACCTTGGGTCATATCCTGCCCGAGCGGAGGGGTTAGGTAAATAGGACTACACCAAGGTGTAGAGGAGGGCGCTACTCCTTTCCCTGGGTTACTCCACTTTACTCTTGATCCTTACCTTATAATACTGAGTGTTAAGCAAGGTAGCATCAAGTACCATTTTTTGAAGCTTTGGTATGACTCGACCTGGGATTGAACCCAGGTCTCCCGGGCCATTGGCGAACACTCTAACCATTATGCCAATGTCCTATAAATCTAGTACAAAGTTAGTATCACTTATTTTATACGAGTTTCCATAGCATAAATAGACGTTAGAGGAATTAGGATTAACTTTACTAGAAAGAAGAATAAGAGGTGATCTAATTGAAACTTTCAAAATAACAGAATTTTTAATTAGGATAGACATTTTTTGAATATTTCTCCTCGAACTGAAAATTTAATGTCAAGACAGATTTCAAAAACCAAGTCTACGAACTAAATTGATTTTTTTGTTAATAAAATGAAGTAAAATGATTCGTTAACACTTGTGGCAAGAATATAAAAGATGAAAAATGACTTATCCTCCTCCAGTCGTAAGATAAAGAGAAAAAAAAAGGAAAAATAAGATGGCGATTGATACCGGTTCATATAATGGTGAAGGCTTGTAAAGTAATGAAACTTCCTGAGCTTTGTATGCAGATTATCTGCTACCAATTTGCATAAGAAGCATCTGTTTTTCATTTGTCGTGACCTGAGTGAAATTGCATATTGACGAGTAGGACGTACGACTTTTTTTTTTTTAAAGAAAATATTGCCTATTCAGATCAAAAACAGCAAGTGTCGAAATTTTCAGATGATAATCAAAAATGATGGTAAGTAAAAGAATTTAAGAGGGCATTCTTGGGAACTATTGGATTTATTTCTTGACAACAGAATTTTATCTGTATATAGATATTTTATTAATAGTGTTAATGTAAGACCCTGTGTTTCAACCGGTATAGTATTTTAGATTGAACTTTGCCTCCCGCACCGGTTGCTTCCGGGTGGAAGGTGTGGGAGAAACTTCTGGCTTGAACACTGGCTGGCACGAATTCGGTCTTTTTCTAATTGACTGGCATGTGAGACTGACGTTTTTCTTTGTGGGTCACTAGCAAGGCAAAAAGAGGTAAGCACGCGAATTCTCTTGAATTGATTCAATTTAAATCATCACTTTTGTGGTGTGTTTCCTCTTTTGGAACATTGTGCATTTATTTTGTTTCAGTTTTCACGTTGGAGATTGTATGTTGGAGAATGTCTATATGTTGAAGAGTGTATAGTTGGAGAACGTATGCATTTTATGCTGAACACATGCGCAAATAAA
Source organism: Sepioteuthis lessoniana (assembly GCA_963585895.1). Taxonomy (NCBI): domain Eukaryota; kingdom Metazoa; phylum Mollusca; class Cephalopoda; order Myopsida; family Loliginidae; genus Sepioteuthis; species Sepioteuthis lessoniana. Next base: position 1,886,507 of record OY757942.1, read on the forward strand.
GATATACAACTTCATCAGTACGAGACTCGAGTCTTTGATTTTTGACCCCAGTTGCTACAGTAAAAAATAGTGTATATGTTTTTTGCAAAGATTTTCTTTTTTTAAGTTGATATGAAAAGGTTGTAAAAAGTGGAGATGCCCTAGTAGGTATAAAAAAAACCCAAATAATCAGAACATTGTAAATGAAATATATGGAAGTTGAATTTTGTAAAAAATAATTAGTGAGAAAAACAGGACATATGATTGACATATTCAAATGGCATGTCAACCCACTTAGGGTTATTTTATGCTATGAGATAAGGGAATCACATTCATTTCATGTTTATAGGTTGTATATTGACCTACGACCTGGCCGGGCTGTCAAAATAGAAAATGCACCTATGTAAATAACAGGTGCATCCGGCCAATCAGGATATAATAACCTTGACTGTGGACAGGGTGAATGAGTGCGAAATTGTGACGCCCACAAAAAGAAGGTGGGCGTTGAACTATTATATAACTTAGTGCACAGGAAATTCAATCAGTTGGAGACAAGATGCGGTAGAGAAAGCCAGCACACAGCAGAGGGAGCCCTCAGGCCCCCGATTGAGCAGTTTGGAGACCAGACCAGTTGGAGACAAGATGCGGTAGAGAAAACCAGCACCCAGAGAGGCTGGGCCCCAGGCACCGGGTTGAGCAGCCCAGGAGAACGGGAAAGAAATGTGGTTATGGCCAATAGAGTGGGGGTCAATATGTTGCAGTTCTATTCAGTCTCCAACTCCTTCTCATGTACAACCCTTTCAAATAAAGTGAAAGGTATATTTTTCTAAAAGAACGGTGTCGCTCGTCTTTATTGTGTCGTCATTAGGATTCTGCATGCATGCATGCATCTGCATATGATTATACAACAAATATTTATATTTTTTGTGTAGTTCTATGAAGTTTTTTTTTAACATGATCCTATTGAAGACAAATAATTTTTTAAACAGATCTATTTGACTCATAGCTCTTAGATAGGACTCTAACGGATACTAACATTCTGGGTCAGAAAGGATCTGAGAATAATGGCAATGAAGGGGTACTTCAATCTTTCCAGATCTACAGACCAGGACCCTCCTTATACTCAAATCTTACCACTGAGATGAATTTTCAGTTTAAGAAAAAAAAATGTTGCACAGAGCTTAATCCGCTGAGTACAGAGAATGCTGCACTAGTGCAATCCAGTATTTTATCAAAAACTGCAGATCAAAATGTATTGAGAATTAGCACTGACTCATGTAGATACCAATCTACAGGTCTAGACATTATTACTTCAATATTAAAAGGGGTTCCTTTTTGCACAAAATCCTATCAAATATGAATATTTCTTAAACAGATCTATTTGACCCATAAATGAGACCTAAACAGGTACTACTACTTCTGGTCAGAGTGAACCTAGGAGCGTACTCAGAACAGTAGTTCTATTTGACACATAAATGAGACCCCAACAGGTATTACTACTTCTGGTCTGAGTGAACCTAGGAGCGTTCTCAGAATAGTAGTTCTATTTGACACATAAATGAGACCCCAACAGGTACTACTACTTCTGGTCGGAGTGAACCTAGGAGCGTACTCAGAACAGTAGTTCTATTTGACACATAAATGAGACCCCAACAGGTACTATACTTCTGGTCAGAGTGAACCTAGGAGCGTACTCAGAACAGTAGTTCTATTTGACACATAAATGAGACCCCAATAGGTATTAGTACCACTCTAGGTCAGAGTGAACCTAGGAGTAATGTCAATGAAAAGGTACTATACTTATGGTCAGAGTGAACCTAGGAGCGTACTCAGAACAGTAGTTCTATTTGACACATAAATGAGACCCCAATAGGTATTAGTGACACTCTAGGTCAGAGTGAACCTAGGAGTAATGTCAATGAAAAAGTACTCAACACTCCCCGCATCTCCAGAACTTGAGATTTACCACCAGATGTAGTTTAGTGTCAAACTCAGGACACCCTTGAGGGGGTAGTCTTGTCCCTTTGCGGGAGATACTGACAATGTATTCTAATCCCCACCAAAAGAGCAGCCACGATGATAGGAATTTAATTATAGTTACACTTGGTTAAAATGTAAGTTGTTAAATTAGCTGACCATAGTCAATTGTGACTCGAAGGCTCCCTTTTTGATGTCCACTACACCAAAGTGTAAGGAAGGGGACTACTCCTTTCACCTGGATTGCTCCACTTACCCTTGATCCATACCATATAATGCTGAGTGTTAAGCAAAGAGACATCAAGTAACATTTTTTGAGTCTTTGGTATGACATGACCCGAGATTGAACCCCAGTCTCCTGGACCATTGGCAAACACTAACCATTATGCTAATGAGTTTAAGTGTTAGAAATAATGATAGCCCCCTGTACAAATTTGAATATAAATTTTACAATACTTTTTCAAATTTAGCGAAATATTGACTGAAGAAAGCTTGTCAAACTGGAATTCAGTAAATTTTCAAAAACTATAGCATCTTTATTCTTTTCAAAAAGTATTTGCCCAGTCGGCTGGGGCTATAGAATACACTGACTGCACCTCTGCAGAGGGGTAAGACCCCCACCCAACAATTGTCCTGGATATGACACTAAACAATCTGATGGTGAGGTTCCAGTAACGCTGGAGCTTTAGGCAATGCGGAGCACCCTTTCATTGCCATTGCTCCCAGGTCTACTCTGACCCAGAGTGGTAGCACCTGATAGGGCCCTATCTATGGGTTAAATAGAACTAATGACATACTTATGCTAAAATGAATTGCTTGACTAAACTGAATAGCTTGAAATTGAAATGTTTTTGACAATTAAACAGTACTTACATTTAAACGGCGTGCTTAAACTGAAACTGTACTTACCTTTAAACTGTGGGCTTATGCTAAACTGAAACCGTACTTACCTTTAAACTGTGGGCTTATGCTAAACTGAATTATTTGAAATGGAATTGTTTTTTGACATTGAAAGTGTACTTACACTAAACTGATTTGCTTAATATAGAAGTGTTTTGACATTTAACTGTGTGTAAACAAAATCTGTTCTTATACTAAACTGAATTGGAACTGCTTAACTAAACTGAATAGCTTGAAATAGAAATGTTTTTCACAGTTAAACTGTACTTACATTTAAACTGCATGCTTATGCTAAACTGAATTCTTTGAAATAGAACTGATTACTTACATAAAAAATGGATTTGGCATTGAATAACCTACAAAGGTTGATATGCCATAAAACCCAACCAACCAACAAAAAGCGCTTGAAAAAAGTTTAATTTTAGGTTAACATTTTATGTAAATAAAGATAGCACAGCCTAAATTTTTTTTATTTTATTTCCCTATTATTCAAAATAACATTATAGAAACAGATCAAAACAGGACACACGTGCTGTTCTGATGGTTTGGTTTGGTTTGTTGGGTTTTATGGCATATCAACCTTTGTAGGTTATTTAACGCCAAATCTATTTTTATGTGAATAATCTGTTCCATTTAAAACATTTCAGTTTAGCATAAGTACAGAGTTTGTCAAAAACATTTCTATTTCAAACCATTCAAGCAGTTATATGTAACAACTCAGTTAAGTGTAAATACAGTTTTAATGTCGAAAAACAGTTCCATTTCAAACAATTCACTTAAGCATAAGCACGCAGTTTAAATGTAAGTACGGTTTAATTGTCAAAAACATTTCTATTTCAGGCTATTCAGTTTACTCAAACAATTCAGTTTAAAATAAATATGCCGTTAGTTCTATTTAACCCATAGATAGGGCCCTATCAGATGCTACCATGCCAAGCCAGAGTGGACCTGGGAGTGATGGCAATGAAGGGGTACTCCGCATTCCCCAAAGCTCCAGCACTGCTGGAACCTCACCATCAGATTGTTTAGTGTCATATCAGGACACTCGTTAGGGGGGGTGTCTTACCCCTCTGCTGAGGTGCAATCAGTATAATCTACCCCCTCCAGCCAACAGGGCAATGCTGTTCTGAGTTGTGATGCAATATTTTTACATGTAAATTAAAAATTACAAAGTTTTCACAATCGGAAGAATGTGTGCCTTATCAGAAAAATCTCAAATAAAAGTATTAAGTGACAAGGATTCTTGTTTTCAGTTATCGCTAGGGATATAAGGAAGTCTAGAAAGGTGATAAGCAACTTTTTGCAAGACCCAGAAGCGTATGGAACCAAGAAATCAACTGGATGTCCACCCCAACCTGAGCCCAACTGCCCACCAAAGAGTGCTACAAGAAGCTTCAAGGAAAGGAATAAGCTCCAGAAACCTTCAAAGGTGATAAGCAACTTTTTGCAAGACCCAGAAGCATATGGAACCAAGAAATCAACTGGACGTCGACCTGAAGCTGAGCCCAACTGCCCACGAAAGAGTGCTACAAGAATCTTTAAGGAAAGAAATAAGCTCCAGAAACCTTCAAAACATTCTTAGATTTAAATGTAACACCCAGGAGAGTTTGACAGATTTGAAATTCCTCAAAAGACTTTGTGTATCAGAAAAGAATAACAGCACCAGCACTAAGGACGATGCACAAGAAAAGACAAGAAGAGTGGGTGCAGGAGAAAATACAATGGAATGCTGAAAATTGGTCAAAAGTCATCTTTTCAGATGAAAAAATGTTTAACTTAGATAGACCGAATGGATTTCAGTTCTATTCGCACAACTAATGAAAAGTGAAACAAATTTTCAGCAAGCACACGTTTAGAGGAGGATCTTTGATGATATGGGGAGCATTTTCTATCAAAGGTAAGGCAAGTTTGGTTAAAATGGATGGAAAGCAGAATGTGCAGAAATATACTGAAGTCTTAGAAAAAAGTCTCCTTCCATTCTTGGCCAATAATTACCAGAATGATGCAATATTCACACTGTGAAGTTGATAATGAAATGGCTCCAGGACCACAATATTGCTACATTGATTTGGCCTGCAAAGTCTCCCGACCTGAATCCCATTGAAAATCTCTGGGGTATATTAGCAAGACAAGTTTACGCTGATGGGAGATGGTTTAAAGATAAAGAAATGCTTTGGTGTGCTGTTAAAGAATGCTGGGAAGCAATCTCCAATGATATGCTCTTAAATCTGATTAATTCAATGAATAAACGATGTGTAGATGTGCTACAAGCTAAAGCAAGTGCACATAAATATTAGGTTGGAGCAAAAATAATGTCGTTTTCTCACATATGTTACTTTTATATATGATTTCTGAATTAATTCATTGATATATATAGCCATGTTATAAATCATTTTGAAGCGCATTTTTTGCTCTATCGAATCATGTTATTCGTTACCGTTCTCAATCTCTTCATTCATTTTTTTTGCAGGCTTTTCGACAGCATAGACAAAATTCAAATCCACACGATTTTCTTGTTCCAGTTCAAACTAGGCCGAAAAGCTGCCGAGACAGCTCATGATATCAATGATGCTTTTGGCTCAGGAACCAATGGTGATTCAAAAAATTTCACAATGGTGACGAGAGCCTTTAAGATTAAGGCGGTCGCGGCCGGCCGACTGCAGTTGATAACGAACATTTGAAAGCCTTAATTGAAGCCGATCCTTGCAAAACCACACGAGAAGGTTATGGTGACAGTTTGGTGGTCTGCAGCTGGTCTCATCCATCACAGCTTCTTGAATCCGGGCAAAACAATTATGGCGGAGAAGTACTGCTGACAAATTGATGAAATGCACCAGAAGCTCCAATGTATGTGACTGAGATTGGTCAATATGAAGGGACCAATTCTCCTCCATGACAATGCTCGCCCGCATGTTGCTCAACTGACCCTGCAGAAGCTGAATGAATTGGGCTACGAGACTCTGCCTCATCCGCCATATTCACCAGACCTCTCACCCACCGATTATCACTTTTTCAAGCATCTCGACAACTTTCTGTGTGAAAAATGCTTCAAAAGCCGAGATGATGCCAAATCGGCCTTCAATGACTTCATCGCTTCCAGAACTCCGGATTTCTATGCTAATGGGATAAATATATATATATATATATATATATATATATATTTCTATGCTAATGAGATAAATATATATATATTGTGTGTGATGGTTGGTTGGGTTTATGGCATATCAATCAACCTTTGTAAGTTATTTAATGCCAAATTCATTTTTATGCAAATAATCAGGTCTATTTCAAACAATTCAGTTTGTCACAACAGAGCTGATTCAGTTTATTATAAGTATAGATTTTATTTACACACAGTTAAATGTCAAAACAGTTCTATATTAAACAATTCAATTTAATATAAGTACAGTTTCAATGTCAAAAACAGTTCCATTTCAAACAATTCAGTTTAGCATAAGTACACAGTTTAGTTCTATTTGAACCATAGATAAGACCCTATAAGGTGCTACCACTCAGGGCCTAATGAGTAGATTGTTTGCTAATGGTCTGGGAGACCGGGGTTCAATTCCAGGTCGAGTCATACCAAAGACTCAAAAAAATGGTACTTGATACCTCCTTGCTTAGCACTCAGCACTATAAGGTAAGGATCAAGAGTAAAGTGGAGCAATCCAGGGAATGGAGTTACACCCTCCCCTACACCTTGGTGTAGTAGCTATTGAAAAAGGAGCCTTCAAGTCACCCTCAACTAAAGTCGCCAACTTTACTTAACTTATATAGACAGCAGTGAGAAAATGAAAACATTATGTTATATACCTTGTGACAGAGAAAACGGTGACCATCAACAATGAAGCCAATATCAGCAAACAGTGTACCATATTCTGGCTCAAAAGGCAATTCACCAAGAGGCTAAAAAGAAAAAGAAATCATGTCAACAAGAAATGAATATAAAAGATTGAAATAATTAATGTCTTGAGATAAAAATTTTTTAAGGATTCTTGGTTTTGTTTTGTTGGTTTAATTTCTATGGCATATCAACTCTTAAAGCTTATTTAATGTCAAATATTGTTTATACATATATTAGATTTATATGATTAGTTTTATCCAGAAGAATGTACCGATACCAACCCGTATGAGTCAAACATTGATCTCCAGCCAACAAACACAACTGTTGAAATGGATAGTACTACTGAGGTCACATGACTAGAAATAGTGTGTGTGTATATATATATATATATAAAATGAATAAAGGAGGTGCCCGTGGTGTAATGGTTATCGCCGTAAGAAATGGACACGGCGACACGAGTTCAAATTCTGGGCGAGACTGATTGCATTTCACATAGCACTAATACCCTTGGGAACGGTATGAATCTAATTATTCTCCCTACAGCTATGGATAAATAGTAGGGCAGACTGGGTTCTTAAGCCTTGGTGAGGCAAATCGTCTAGGAGAAGGAAAACTCTGAATTAAAACCTGTTAAACTCCGCTTAAAAATTGACCTTGTGTCATATCCTACCCGAGTGGAGGGGTTGGGTAAATAGGATCATATGATAATAATGATGATTGTGTTTCGCAGCAGGTCACCTCTTGCGGGTTACTTAATGCCAAATTCTGTTTATCCTCCCAGAGCGGAGGGGTTGGTAAACATGTATATATAATGAATAAATATATATTAGATTTTATATATTTAATGCCATGGAACTTTGTCTGCGACCTTAGGTTTCATGAAGTTTTACAAACAACAATCATCAGACAGATAACCACAAACCCACAAAGTGAATTAGTGACAACCAATACTGTTACTATATATATATATATATATATATATAAATCAGACAGAGGTCTGACAAGATAGAGTAGCATTGCAAGTCAGGATTCTAAGGCACACGTTAGCATTCCATATGCAGTATTCAATATTGTATGAGAGTGCAGAGATTATAAAGTCTCGGCCAAAGTTACTCCTTGAACACAAACATTACAAAAGCGGTGATGAGGAATTGTTTCAAATATTATAAAAATTAGTAAACAAAGTTCGTAGATAACATTTTTAAACAAGCCTAAGCTTTATTTCTTGTGCACAGTTAAATGGTTTCAAGTATTTCTAACACAAATAATTCTATTAATTATCAATTATTTGTTTGCACACAGTAAAATGGTTTCAAGTATTTTTAATGCAAATAATTCTATTATCAATTATTTGTATGCGCACAGTTCAATGGTTTCATGTATGGCTTTGTAACAGTAAAAATCTAATATCAGCCATTTGTTTACACACACTTAAATATATATACATATATGATTTGCAAGTGAATAATTTGTAAGTAATTTCATTTTTAAATGAGTTAGAACTAATTTGTTTGCACACTAGTATTGCTATTATTTCTACACAGTTAAAGGTTTTAAATTATTGCCACCAAACATTAATAATTCCTTTTTATCATTAAGGGTTTTCGGACTATTGTCTTCATCATTATTGTCATTTTCACAATGTTTCGGCTGATATGTCCTCCGGCCTTCTTCAGGTGTTTGACGAACTCAGGAACCTTCATGGAACTTCAAACTACGTCCTTTATTGAATCCACAGGGGTCGCCTGTTCTGTATTCCATTAGCCATAACCGGGTACAAGTGTTAAGTATATTGTTACTCGCCTGCAGTCAGGATTGAACCTGCAACCTCCACATAGCGTAACGTTTATAGATGTTGGTTCTCTAAGCTTCTAAGGAGACAATCATCTGGAGGTTGCAGGTTCAATCCTGACCGCAGGCAAGTAACAATACAGGAATACTCAACACTTGTACCCAGTTATGGCTAACGGAATCAGAACAGGTGACCCCCGTGGATTCAATAAAGTACGTAGTTCGAAGTTCAGTGAAGGTTCCTGAGTTCAACAAACACCTGAAGAAGACCGGAGGATATATAGGCTGAAACATTGTGGAAATAACAATAAAGATGAAGACAATAATCCAAAAACCCTTAATGATAAAAATCATCAAGCTTCGTCTCAGAAATTTAGGCAACTATTAATAATTCCATTCAATATTGACCATTTATTTGCATACAGGTAAGTGGTTACAAGTATTGCGATTTAAAACTAATCATTCTATTTAACATTTATTCATTTGTACACAGTTAAATGGTTTCAAGTATTCCTATGTAATACCAATAATTTAATTTAAGCACAAAGTTAAAGAGTTTCAAGAACTACTATTCAACAGAAATAATTGTTGTATATTGACCTACGACCCAGCCGGGCTGTCAAAATAGGAAATGCACCTGTGTAAATAACAGGTGCATCTGGTCGAGGAATATCAGGATTATAAACTTGACCGTGGATAGGTTGAATGAGAGTGAAATTGTGACGCCAACAAGAAGAAGGTGAGCGTTGAACTATTATATAACTCAGTGCACAGGAAATTCAATCAGTTGGAGAACAGACGAGTTGGAGACAAGTTGCGGTAGAGAAAGCAACCAGCAGAGGGAGCCCTCAGGCCCCCGATTGAGTAGTTGTAGTTGGAGATCAGATGAGTTGGGAATCAGACAAGTTGGAGATAAGATGCAGTAGAGAAAACCAGCACCCAGAGAGGCTGGGCATCCAGGCCCCCAGTTGAGCAGCCCAGGAGAACGCGAAAGAAACGCAGTTATGGCCAATAGAGTGGGGGTCAGTATGTTGCATTTCTGTTCGGTCTCCAACTCCCTCTCACATACAACCCTTTCAAATAAAGTGAGAGGTAATATTTTTCTAAAAGAACTGTGTCGCTCGTCTTTATTGTGTCGTCGTTATGATTCTGTATGTATATGTAGATGTATATGTATTATGTATATGTAGATGTATATGTATTATGTGTTTGTATAGTTGGTCAGGCTATGCAACATAATTCTACTCAACATTACTCATTCGTTTGCATAAAGATAAGATACTAAGTAAAGGGAAAATTTGTTATCTACCCAAGAACTCAGCTCTGGAGGTTGTGTCATATTAGCAAGCTGTAATAGTTCAGTTCGAAGAATCTCTGATTCAAGTTCTGATTCCACATTGACAGTCGTAATGAGGATGCCTGGTTTGGTACGAGCTGAAAACAAAATCCAGAAATATTTGAATAACCAAGATCGAATTTAAATGCAAACATCCATTTGACTCTCATATACACTTATAAACTTATAGAAATAAAAAAAAAAAAAAATTGAAATTAAAATTTCCATGTAAGGATGATTGATAAATTAATTGATTGATTGATTTTAATGGCATGTCAACTAATCTAAGGTTACTTTATGCCTAGAGGTTAGGGAATTGCATTCATTGGATGTTAATATTAATATTTTTGGTTAGTTGTTTTTTTTAAGTTTTTTTTTTTCTTTTTGCACACTGTCTAATTGAATATGAATACGAACAATTTCTAAACAGATCTATTTGACCAATAAATGGGAGTATAATAAATAAATAAATAAATAAATAAATTGGTTTGAGAAATGTATAGAATTTAAATTTATCAAGAACTATTTGGGATAAATTGTAAGCCTTGATAGATATAAACATACTCCTGCTTTACCAGACAAAAAAAAAATGTTACTAGATTCTTACTTACCATAATTATAAAGTTTTTCCAAACTTTTTTCAATGGTCTGTATCAAGTTATGCAATTTACACTGACGGGCAAGTCGGATATAGTCTTCTGTGTGCTCAATGTTAATCTCAGAATGAGCTGTAAAAGAAATCATATATATATATACACACACACACGTATATATATAAATAATAGAAATCATCCTTAAAAATTGGAAACTATGAAACAGACCGTCACAAACAAAACTAAAAATAATTTGAATTTATATAATTTTTTTTCTTGGTCAAATGAGAGAAAAGTAAATATTTTAAAATGAATAGGTCTGCAAATTAATTTGAATGTGGTACTTTAGGGTTTTATAAGTATGCTCTATGCGCATTTTGGACTTTGTGGTCCTCTTCGAGAGATGAACATTAATCAGAAAGGCAGTACATGGATTGGAAATGCACTGACTCTCAGGTAAAAAAATGTTCCATGCACAGTGGTCAGTAAAGAAGGTCATGCTGACAGACATGAAAGGACCCTTTACAATTGATTTCCTTGAAAAAGGTACAACTGTAAAAAGTACTTTGTATTGTTAACTCCTAAGGCAATATTTCACCTTATTTATTGAATAAACCTCATAAGATTGGTTTCTTATTAATTGATTTGACTATACTGTGACGGCAAATTGACTAAAATCCCAAAACAGGACTTTATTATTGCATGTGTGAAGATGGGGCAGGTTGGCACTTGATCCCTTATAGAATAAGTCCTCGTTCAGAGTTTTTTTCTCAGGCATATAAGAACTGGCATATTACGTGAGGGATCAATTTAGGGCTAGACTGACCGCCGCTGGCAAAGGGGTTCCAAATTTCACACTATCCACACACCCACCAGGCCGCTAAACTTCCTCCCCTCGACAACAGAAGATATGGACCTATAGGTTTTAGTCGTAATAATATTATATTGTAGTAGTCGGCAACTCCGGCTTCCCGTGTGATATTTTAAAGGAATTAATAGGACAATTCTAAGCAAGATAACATAAGGCGAATAGAAGCTGAAAAGGAAGCATGAGGTAACAAATTCGTAGCAGAACTGCAAAGAACAACTTAGACCACGTGGTAACATAAAAATACATTAATCCTTTACTATACAAAGAGGTACACTTTCAAAGTGTCAAACATATAATAAATGGACAGTCCCCGAATATAAATGTCTTTTCTTGACTTTTGTTTTTCTTCAAATTGAGAGAGAGAGAGAGAGAGGGTGGTATATAAAGTTTGGGTATAAAGGAGAAATGGCCCCAAAGTTACTTATCTTATTTTTCGATGGGGTTCCACTGGAGAATCTTTCTTCTTTCACGGGCTAATAGACTTTATTCTATTTTTTTACACTGGCTTGAAGAACCTGGGGTCCCTCGTGTCTCAGATATTCTTTTGTCTTCAACCCGGAGTAAATGGCTATGGGTCTGTCTGCCACGAGCCCTGCTCAAAAACTAACTTTCTTATTATTTACTTCCGCTGAGGGGAGGAAGTCCCCACTTCCGTTTTGGGGTCCCAGCCAATCATTTGGCTTCTCTCTTCTTCTTCTTGGTGTCCGGCAACCTGGGTAAGGTCACCAAGTACCAATATCTGGTCTCCCCTGTGTGACCTACATTCTTTCCTAACAGTCACTCTTTGACGACTAGATACTGTTAATTCAAACCCGAGGAGTAGTAATTTTATCTCCCTCCTCCCAGTGGGATATCATGTGACAATACAAAAAAAAGTTAACGAAAAATCTTCCAGAGAAAAAAAAACTCTTTTGTTTACAAAAAAAAAAAAAAGTAAAAATCTCCGAACATTTTAAAATGCTAAAAACATTACTTTCAATGAAAGGTTAGTTGGCTGGTTTGTTGGGTTTTATGACATATCAACCTTTGTAGGCTATTTAACGCCAAATCCATTTTTATGTAAATAATCTGTTCTATTTAAAACAATTCAGTTTAGCATAAGTACACAGTTTAATGGTCAAAACATTTCCATTTCTAACTATTCAAGCAGTTGTATGTAACAATTCAGTTAAGTGTAAATACAGTTTTAATGTCGAAAAACAGTTCTATTTCAAATAATTCAGTTAAGCATAAGCATGCAGTTTAAATGTAAGTACGGTTTAATTGTAAAAGTCATTTCTATTTCAAACTATTCAGTTTTACTCAAACAATTCATTTTAGCATAAGTATGCTGTTAATTCTATTTAACCCATAGATAGGACCCTTATCAGGTGCTACCACTCCGGGCCAGAGTGGGCCTGGGAGCAATGGCAATGAAGGGGTACTCCGTATTCCCCAAAGCTCCAGCATTGCTGGAACCTCACCATCAGATTGTTTAGTGTCATATCCAGGACACTCGTTGGGAGGGGGGTCTTACCCTTCTGCAGAGAAGCAGTCAGTGTATTCTACAGCCCCAGCTGACTGGGCAATACACAGAGTTAAATGTCAAACAGTTTTATTTCAGATAATTCAGTTCAGCATAAGTACACAGTTTAGACGTCAAAAACAGTTCTATTTCGAGCAATTCAGTTCAGCACTAGTACGCAGTTCCAATGTCAAAACAGTTCTATTTTAAACAATTCAGTTTAGCATAAATACGCAGTTTAAATGCAAAAATCAGTATAGTGAAAGAAGCACGGTTTAGTTCTATTTAACCCATAGATAGGACCCTTATCAGGTGCTACCACTTCGGGCCAGAGTGGACCTGGGAGCGATGGCAATGAAGGGGTACTCCGCACTCCCCAAAGCTCCAGCATTGCTGGAACCTCACCATCAGATTGTTTAGTGTCATATCCAGGACACTCGTTGGGGGGGGTCTTACCCCTCTGCAGAGAAGCAGTCGGTATATTCTACAGCCCCAGCCGACTGGGCAAAATGAAAGGTTAGAAAATTCAACAAACATTATACATAATCATTGTGATGTACGTGGGGTCATCAAACTGTTTCAAGATATGGTATTAGGACAAAATGAGACAAACAAAATTTCAATAAAAATTTTTTATTCCAAAATTAGGTGGACCATTGAGAAAAAACAGCAGGCTACATGTAGCCTTATGGACCCCCACATATGGCCGGGCAAAAGCAGGACGACCAGCTCAAACATACATTCAGCAGCTATGTGAGGATAAGGGATGTAGCCCTGAAGACCTGCCAGAGGTGATGAACGATAGGGAGAAATGCGAGAGAGGGTCACGGATATCCGTGCTAGCGGCACGACATGATGATGATGATGATATATACTTACCTGGGCCGTCCGGCATTCGTGCCAGATGGGGTATCGAAATTAATGGCAGATTCGAGGCCGAAAGGCCCCAAGCTTCAGCTGGGCCACTTTCGGGTGGGCGAGCTGCAACATTGACACCTCTGTCTCCTATGTATAGCACTAGACCTTGCTCTCTAGTTCAAGCTATAACCTGGCATCCGTGCCTGGACCCAAATTTGGGTTCGTGAAACTGCTTGGCTCCTTACACCCACATTACACTTAATGGGTCAGCTTAGACCAGCAGGGTTCGAGCCTTGGCTCGTGCTCGACTTTCCCCTCCCCCAAATCCCCACTATAATCATTGACCTTGTGTCAGGTCCTGTCTGGTGGGAGGCAGCGACAAATATTCATATATATACATATATATTCATGACTGGTCTAACCTATCTTAACATTATATATATATATATATATATATATATATATATATATATATATATATACACACACACACAGACATTAAGAAAAACCAAAACCAGCCACATTAGGATTATAAATTTATTTCCATTCTGTTATGTGTTCTTGATATAAACCAAAAACACGAGGAAAATTTAACAGGACTTCTTCAGATCTTATGGATAAAATAAAATCAGAATAGACACAGGAAAGAAGGGTGGGAAGGAAAAATTTAAATGTTCATTTTTGAATGGTTTTCTTGTCCTGATGGAATTACTCCCAACTCTGGTTTAACTGGACTGAATAATACCTATATATATATATATATATATATATATATATTCATGACTGGTCTAACTTAACTTAACATTTTATATATATATTCATGACTGGTCTAACCTATCTTAACATTATATATATATATATATATATATATATATATATATATATATTTTCTTCAACGGCAAAGATGTCCTTACACAGTAGTAATTTGCTAAAATAAAAGTTACATCACTTTTGTAATAGATTCTCCTCTGATGATGGCCCAAAGTTGGGCAGAAAGTACTAGGGATACATACAACTATGGACAATACCTAAATCAATTCCCCCCGAATACGATAAAAGTAATACGGGAATTCGAACGGATCCAGAAGAAAATATGTAGGCATAAAATGTCTATTATGTTTAATGAAATTTGCATATATATATATATATTCATGACTGGTCTAACCTATCTTAACATTATATATGTACACTAAATACCTGTATAAAGATGCTGCAACAGTGCTTTAAAAGCCCATGGTGATATCTGAAAGAGAAAAGAAAAATAATAAACATTTAAAGAAATTTTAATGAATATAAGTTACTGAAGCGTAAAGAGAGAGAGGGAAGCAAAAAAATAGACAAAAAAATAAAAACAAAACCAACACCAAAGAGAGGCAATCCGTCACTGTAACTCAGTTACTCGCTGAACCCTCCTCCGGGCGACACTGTATCCGACCATCTTTCAAATTGTTCACCAACAAAAACTTCTTTGCTATTAATCTCGATACCTCAGGGGCAAAAGAATTCTCCCCCAACCCTCACTATGCCCTTCTTTTATAGCTGGCAAAGCATGCCAGTCACACGTGGTCAATACGCATAAATATTGCAGTGCTGGTGCGTACTAGTTTTCTCCTTGCATTAACACTCCATACACCAGACAAAGACAAGCTTTTTTATGGCGACGATAAGGTGAGTCATTATCTGATTCAAATTCCTGATTGTTGCGTCTGCGACAGTTACAAATTACTACACCGAGTCAAAAGTTTTACAATATTTTGGTAGTATGGGCTAGTTTGCAGCACATTTATTACTTGAACAAAACAGTTGAAAACATGTAAGACATACCTTGCATAGTTGGTAGTATTGTGGTAGTTGGTGTGTTGACATATGCATTGCTTCACTATGTGTAATTTAAAAGCTGTACAGATGTACATACAATGTACTCTAATTCAAAAACTTACGTTTTACAAGTTAAAACTGAGGCACAATGCGATGGAAGCAACCAAAAAACATTCGTTGTGTAAAGGGTGAAAGTGCTGTTGATCACAGTACAGTAACCAAACGGTTCAAGAAATTTCTCTTGGGTTGTTATTACTTGAAATATTTAGACTATTGACCTCATCTTTATTGTTATATGGCCAACATGACCTTCGGCCTTCTTCAGGTGTTTCATGTCAAACTCGAGTCCTCACAGAATCTCGAAATGAACCCTTTACTTGAACCCCAGGTGTAGAGTGTTCCAATTCTGTTAACCATGACCGGGTATAAGTGTTAAGTTATAGAAATGTTTGTTTAGGTTTTATGGCATATCAACTTTTGTAGGTTATTTCATGCCAAATACATTTTTATACAAATAAACAGTTCTATTTCAAACAATTCAATTTAGCATAAGTACACAGTTTATCAAAAACATTTCTATTTCAAGCTATTCAGTTTAGTCAAACAATTCAGTTTAATATAAGTATAGTGTTTGTTTACACGCAGTTAAATGTTAAAACAGTTCTATTTTAAATAATTCAGTTTAGCATGCAAAAACAGTTCCATTTCAAATAATTCAGTTTAGCATACATAGTTTAAATGTCAAAATAGTTCTATTTTAAGCAATTCAGTTTAGCATAAGTACACAGTTTAGTTCTATTTGACCCATAGATAAGACCCTATAAGGTGCTACCACTCAGGGCCAGAGTAGACCTGGGAGCGATGGCAATGAAGGGGTACTAAGAATTCTCAAAGCTCCAGCATTACTGGAACCTCACCATCAGATTGCTTAGTGTTATATTCAGGATACTCATTGGAGAGGGAGTCTTACCCCTCTGCAGAGATGCAGTTGGTGTCTTCTACAGCCCCAGCCAACTGGGCAATAAGTCAGAGTAAGTATTCCTTGTTAGTTTTACCTGTTGTTGGAATTGAACCAACAACCTCCAGATAATTTCAGTCAGAAACACTTTCCAATCAAATGCTTTATCCACTGCACCAAATGACCGTGCTAGACAAGAATACATACTACAGAGGATTGGAACAGTCTAACCCTATAATTCAGTTCAAGATTCTGTGTGGACCCCCATCAAGTTTGACATGAAACACCTGAAGAAGGCTGAAGGACATATCAGCAAAAACATTGTGAGTATAACAATAAAGATGAGATCAATTGTCCGAATATTTCAAGCGATAACAATTATCAAGCTTCATCTCAGAAATTTAGACAAATAATATTTACTTGGCTTGTAAGAAACTCAAAGATTAGGCAAGGTCAGATAGGTCTAAAACCGTGGATTCTGTGGCCATGCGCCAAACCATAGAGGCAGATCTAATAAGTAGCACTCAAAGAGTATCAGGCAAGCTCGGCATCTCACACAGTCCGGTGCGGTTCATCACCTTCACAACCTCAGTAAAAGCATTCAAAACTGCTAAATTGTGCATAATTCAGCGGAAAAAACATGCACAGTGAGGAGTGCTGAAAAAAAAAAAAATTTAATTTTTTGGAACGATTTAATTTGAGAAGTGATAATGTATGTATGTTTTATAGTTTGTGATCATTCCCATCTTGCTTAAACCAAAACTTTTCAGCCCATCTTTGTGCATGCATGTGTCATCTATATATGCTTAGATAGGCTGAAAAGTTCTGATCATGAAAACATATCTCCAATTGATGATTTTTGACCAATAAGATTCAATCTGTGAAAGAAGAAGCAAAAAGACCACAAAGGAGACCATTTTGAAAAATAGACCTTTATTGTCACATTCTATTATTGTGGGCCGATGAACTTTTCAGTTAACCCTTGTGTGTGTGTGTATATCATCATCATCATCATGTCGCACCATCAGCACGGATCTCCCTGACTCTCTCCTGCCACCCTTTTCTATTGTCCATCGCTTCCAGTAGGTCTTCAAGGCTACATTCTGTATTGGCACAGAGCTGTTGTATGTAAGTCCTACCTGGTCATCCTGCCTTTGCTTGTCCATGTGAGGGGGTCCACAGGAGTACGTCACTAACGAGTTCGTCCCTACTTCTCCAGAAGTGTCCTACATGTCTGGTTCATCCAATTTGGATAGTTTTCGTGATGGGTGGTAGGTAGCTGTACAGCTGCAACTTTGTGGGGTACTACCTCCAGGACTTGTTCAATATTGTTCGCAGCATTTTTGTGTAGTTGCCTTCAAGCTTTTTCTCAATAAGTTTAGTTAGCGTCAATATAGTGCATCCATACAGTGGTCTCGACACGACTGCTGCTTGAAAAAAAAACTGTGTTTCATTTTATTGGTCAGGTCTGACTTCCATATGACTGATAGCCTATCGATAGCTGTCCATGTCTTTGCTAGTTGCGTGTTAATGTCAGTCTCAGTTAATGAGACACTGCTTCCTAGGTAAGTTAACTTGTCTACTAGTTTCAGAGAACTACCATTTTGAGTGGAGATGTCACCTCTTTGATTAAAGCACACACGTTCCGTCTTGTGTGCATTGACATAGAAGGCTATGCCTGCAGCTGCTTGTTCCAGACTATGTAGCAGGGTTTCGGCTTGGGCGGATGTATTTGCCAGAAGTGCTATGTCATCAGCAATGTGTCTTCTTGCAGCACACCTGCTACAATGTTGAAGTAGTCTGTCTCCATCCATCTGAGATACACACACACAAATAAGGGGGACTAAAAATTACCATGTTAATTAAAAAAATATATATTACTTCCAAAAATTTTTGTATATAATTTTATAAACAGGGTGTTTCAATATACATGGGACCCATATGACTGCCCTATTATTTCTGCCCACTGTATATATACAGGGTGTCTCAATATACATAGGACCCATGGGACTGCTAATGACTCCACTAATAATAATGTTATGCTCTTTTTGGGGTCAAATTTGAAAATAGCATACTATAACAACTATTAAGCCTCAATTACAATGCTTTGGACAAGAGAGGAAAAAATATTTTGCGTCACTACTTATTTGGAGACAAAATCATTCAAAACTGTCTCAAAATTGATGCAAACCATTAATATGATAATGATTCCTTCCCAAGACAAGAAACTTTTTAAAAAAAGTGTTAAATGTCTTGTCACTCTTATATTATCAAAACTGAAACATCACCCACCACCTAACTGTGCTCCCACTCAAAAATAATTATGGATTTTATATATATATATATATATATATATATATATACCCAACCCTTCACCATAGGTGAGATGGGACACAAGGTCAATTTTTAGACAAAGTACGGCTGATTTCAATTCAAAGTTTTCCTTCAACTAAACAGGTTGCTTTACCAAGACTAAGGAGCACAGTCTGCCCTACTATTTACCTATAACTAGGTGGAGAAAAGTCAGATTCATGCCTTTCTCAAAGGCATTAAAATGAAATGCAAACAGCCTCATCCAGGATTTGAACGATCTTATGGTGGGGCTCTAGTCATGGAGCTTTGGGAAATGGAGAGTATCTTTTCATTTCCATTACTCCCAGGTCCACTCTAACCTGCAGTGATAGTACCTGTTGAGTTCTCATATATGGTTCAACAGAACAATTCAATCATTTACTATACTTGAAACCATTTAACTATATGCAAATGAATTATGTTGAATAGAATTACTACAGTTAGATAGCAATACTTGGAACCATTTAACTGTGTGCAAACAAATGAATAATGTTGATTAGAATTGATAGTGTAAAATAGTAAAACTTGAAATCATTTAATTGTGTACAAATAAAACTATTAGCGTTAGAAAGCAATACTTGAAACTATTTAACTATGTGCAAACAAATGAGCTCTGGCTCATTTAAAAATGCTACCAACAAAATGTTTATTGACGAATCATATATATATATATATATATTAATACATATTTCATTGAACATAATCGACATTTTTTGTCTACATATTTTTTTGGTAATCCTTTCATATTGCCGTATTGATCTTATAATATTTTGTGGGAATTGGTTGATAAATCTTCCATAATTATTTATTTCCCCAAGTAATTTCTACCTGAATTTGGGCCATCATCAGGGGAGGATCTATTACAAAAGTGATGAAACTTTTGTATGTACATTACTACTTTGTAAGAAGAGCGTCTGTACTGTTGGAGTGTGTAGCATTTACTTTTAAATTTGTTTCTATAAAGTTGAGGGTACAGGAGTTATTATTAGAGGGTTTTTTGTAAGTTGAGGGAGTGAAGTTATTATTATTGTTAGTATCAATGAGAAATTTTATTGTTTTTGTTTAGCTCATGAGTAAAGTTAAGAACTGAATTTTTTTGGAATGTGTCTTGTAGTATGTTGATTTTGTTAATATTATTAGCAAGAATAAGGATATCATCAACATTTAGGTATATTGGAGGTTTTTTTATGCTATTAAAAATTATATTTTCGAGGTCAGACATGTAGAAATTACCGAAGATCGGGCCCAAGACAGACCCCATAGATATGCCATCTGTCTGAACATAAATATTACCAAGATGGTCATGAAATGGAACTTCAGTATTGCATGTTAGGAGTACTTTCTGAAGTATATTAGGGTTGATTTTAAGAGGAGGGAGAGATGGGTTATTATAAATATTATTTATGATAATATCAACTGTTTCATTATATATACATATATATATATAAACAGGGTACCTCAGGTGGTGTAATGGTTAGCAACCTAGTCTAGCAAATTTTCACAAGTGAGTTTGAGTCTCATTAGGTGCCCCATTTATATAGCCTTGTGCCATACCTAAGCAAAAGGCTTAGTAAATTACTATATTAACAGGATTTAGCATTAAATAACCTACAAAGATTGATATGCCATAAAACCCAACCAACCTTATAATGGATTATTGGTGAGAAGGTTCAACATCTATTACCATATGATCAAACTGGTTTTATTTCTTTGTTTAATACCATATCAACTTTTGCGGGTTATCTAATGCCAAAGCCATCCTAATAGAAGAATAGTTGTAGTACTATTTAACCCATGGCTTGAAGGATAAGGGGTTTCATGCCTTTCCCAAGAGTATTAGAAAGGGAACATAATAACACAATTAGATGGTTTGGTTTGGTTTCTTTGTTTAATGGCATATCAACCTTTGTAGGTTATTTAATGCCAAAGCTATTCTCCTAGAAGAACAGTAGTGGTACTATTTAACCTATAGCTGGGAGGATAAGGGGGTTCATACCTTTCCCAAGAGTATTTGTCCGAAAGTGAACCTAATAGCACGACTGGAGTACGAACTTGCTTACTACGATTCCGCAGTCCATCACTTTAACCATTACACCATGAGGACACTCCCAACACAATTGGAGTTTCAACTCACTTACTTTGAGACAGCAAACCAGCACTTCAGCCATTATACCACAGGGGCTCCCCACCCCCATCAACCTCTATTTTTGACATTGTGGCCAAACATGATAAAATATTGTAGCTCTGAAAATAATGCATGTAGGCTTTTGTTCATCCCATGCAAGAACACATAACCAATTGTAGTGACCATATGAAAAAGATTGTTTTGTAGCTGAAAATCTGCTCTATCCAATGGTGTTATTGTGTTCCAACTCTTGTATATGTTGTACTTTCTGTAGAAGTAAATAGAAAAAAGTACTTTAGGGTTTACTCCCCCCCCCCCAAACAGAAATTGTGCCAAAAACCTCTCTCATACACAAACATACCAAAAAGTTCTAACGCTTCCTGCTGTTATAGATTGTCATAGAATGTGGCACTTTCATTCAACACATGATCTTCTGTCCTTTTTGAAAGAAATAAAATTATACCCAAAATTATAAACCTGAACGATTGTAGGGAATAGAAAAATTTAAAAAATTACACTAAATTAAAAATAATTATTAAAAATATGCAGAAACTCCCAGAAGTCTCTGACAGGAAGAGGGGCGATGCATGCACAAAGAAAAGAAACCGCCCCGACAAAAGAATCTCATTCTCTTTCAGCAGTGACCGACGGAGTGACAACACCTAAATCTTTCTTGCTACAGATGAAAGGTGCCATCTATCTGTCTTGAGAAGACACGTTGGCAAACCTTTTCACTAGTAGCAGCCATCTCTTTTACCAGCGACCCATGACTAAAACACCAAATAATGGACTCATCAGAATCACAATTAAGACACCATATAACGAACTTGACAATTACAACTGAAAACACCGGATTTAGACACATCTTCCAAAGTTTAAAATGTCGTTAACGCCTTGAACACTAAATTTCGACATATATACCCAAGAACGACTGGCACATTTTAACATCTTGACTGGGAGATGCAACCATTTCATTTGTATTCAGGAAGAACTTCCTCACCGTCTAAATGGTTGTTGAACCCAGGAATAAAGGCAAAATATAAAAGATATCTTGGCTTCCTATCTTCTCTTCCTGTCTTCTTTCATATATTTCCTTTGTAGCCTTCATATCCAAGAAGTTAAACCAGCAAGCTAACGTGGGGTAAGAATAGAATAACCCAGAATGGAGTCAAATAGCAAACAATATCATAAATTACCTTCAAAACCCCATACAATCCCATATAAAGTAACCTGTTAAAACAATCCCCAATGATGCCAACATTAAAAGTGTCAATTACAAAAAAGTGTAAATATGGACGTACAACATACGTTATTCCCTAACCTCAAGGTATAAAGTAATCCCAGATAGGTTGTCATGCCATTAAAATGCATAAACCAACCCCAAAAGCAAATAACTTTGTGTTAGGGATGAGACCTAACGAAAAAAAAAAAAAAAAAATCAAAGTTATCCTTCCTGAAGGAAAGAAAGGGTGTTGTCTCCCATGGACAGTTCATTGGGGGATTGTAGGGACTGGAAGAACGGACAACATATAAAGGACAGTAAAGACAAACTTGAAATCAACCATGACTCGTATGGATGTGTATCTGACGGTTAAATACAAAGTTAAAAAACAGCCTTCTTTTCCTAGTCAATAGACGTATATCTCTGGTAGTAATTAAATAAATCTAAATGCTTTCTTAACAAGTTTTATTAACCTATTTCTCTTTTGTTTGTAAAAAACGTAACACTCTAAATTCAATTTTTTGGATAGTTAGGTTTGGTATTATGTTTAATGGCATATCAACCCTTGTGGGTTATCTAATGCCAAATCTTGTTTTTTATTTTTTGTACATATGATTTGCAAGTGAATTATTTGCTGGTAAATATTTTTGTTTTTAAACAAATTGTTAGCGCATCTTTGTGTGTTAGATAATAATTATATTACAATAGTCTTACCAATTTGTGGTTGAGATTAATTTCTCTGCGATTTTTCCATTTGGTATTGAGCAGTTCAGCAAAGTATACAGAACGTGTAGACAAAACTACCCGATGGGCATGGAAATATTCTCCATGCACAATAAACACAACATCTGAGAATGTCACGTCTTCTAATAACCTAAAAATAAAGGAAAAAATATTTAATTATATATATATATACATACATACATACAAGGATCATTAAATAAGTTTCCAGACTTTTTTCGTATGGGCACTCTTATTGATAGTACACACATGAAACTCTAGTCCCCTTCGAAGTAATCTCCTCCGGCTGCAATGCACTTGTGCCGTTCCAACAACTTCTGGAAGACCCCATAATTGTCTCATAATGACAGCCTCTGAGCTTAGGGAATAACCAAAAGTCACAGGGAACAAGGTCTTGACTATAAGGAGGGTGAGGAACTGTCTTGATGCCCATCTTGGTCAAATAGTCTGTGGCAACGATGGAGTTGTAGACTGGTGCATTGTCCTGGTGGAAATGCCACTGACCCGATTTGAAGAGTGCTGGCCTCTTCCAATGGAATCTCTTCCTGAACTCCCTTAAAACCTCAACATAGTAACCTGGCCAATCAACTCTAGTGTATTTACTTCCTTACTCCTGCCACACCTCTCATCATCCCTCACAAACTCCCTGCTTCCTTGAATCTCTTATGCGAAAAAAAAAAACAAAAAAAAAAACTGATGATTCATGCAAGATGCTCCAAAAGCAGTCTGAAGCATTCCATGTTTTTGTGGCATTTTTTCCAAGTTTAAAACAGAATTTTATGCATATCGTTCTTCTAAAGTGTCCTCATGTCCAGATTGCATTTTTGAAATTCACCAGCTGTGACAATCAGGCTTTAGTAGGGTGTATTCCAATTACTGCTGTAGCTGTTCCTTTGAAGCTGAAATCATAAAAATTGATCAGTCATTTCATAAGATGTATAGCAATTACATACTGAATTTTCAAGAGTCTTTGACAATTTTAAATGGCTGTACAAAAAAGTCTGGAAACTTATTGAAGGCACCATATATATATATATATATATATATATATATATATAAATATATATGTCAGTGACTGTAGAAAATACAACAAAGATACCAACAAAAAAGTCAATATTTAAAATTCAATGGATAAGTCAAAAGTTTTGGAATATTTCAATATGGGCTAGTTTGTGGTGTGTCTTCTGGGGGCCACCTGGCTTCGTACCAGGTGGATGGAATTAATAACAAGCATAGATTCACATTGCACTAGATCTCCGGGTGACTCAGTAAAGGCTAGCATAATTCACATTGGATCTAGTGATTCTATAACTAGCACTGACCAGCAGTGGATGAGTTTCGGCTCGTGCCTGACCTCCCCTAAATCCCCACTTGTGTTAAATCCTGTCAGGTGGGAGATATGGATAAATATCTAGTTTGTGGCACATATATCATGTGATCAAAGCAGTTCAATCAGTGGATTGGTTGGTTGTTTGGTTTTTATGGCATATCAACCTTTGTAGGTTATTCAATGCCAAATCCATTTTTATACAAATAATCAGTTCTATTTTAAACAATTCAGTTTAGCATGAGTACACACTTTAATTGCCAAAAACATTTCTATTTTAAGCTATTCAGTTTAGTTAAACAGTTCTAATTCAACTAAATCAGTTTAGTATAAGTATAGATTTTGTTTACACACAGTTAAATATCAAAACAGTTTTATATCAAACAATTCAGTTTAAGGTAAATACAGTTTCAATGTCAAAAACTGTTTCATTTCAAACAATTCTGTTTAGCATAAATATGCAGTTTAAATGTAAGTACACAGTTTAATTGTCAAAAATATTTCTATTTCAAGCTATTCAGTTTAGTCAAACAGTTCTAATTCAAATAATTTAGTTTAGCATAAGTACGCAGATTATTTCTATTTAACCCATAGATAGGGCTCTATCAGGTGCTACCACTCTAGGCCAGAGTGGACCTGGGAGCAATGACAATGAAGGGGTGCTCCACATTCCCCAAAACTCCAGCATTACTGGAACTTCACCATCAGATTGTTTAGTGTCATATCTAGGATACTCATTCAGGAGGGGTCTTACCCCTATGCAGAGAAGCAGTCAGTGTATTCAACAGCCCCAGCTGACTGGGCAATCAAGCAGTGGGAGGTATCCACCATGGTTGGTAGTATTGAGGTAGTTAGTGAGCTAACGCCTTATGCATTGCTTCACACTATGTGGGATTTCAAAGCTGCACATGTTAATATGCAACATAGTTTAATTTGGGAACTTAAACTTTATGAGTTCAAAGAAAAGTTGGTGACTGTAGTTGAGGGCGACCCAAAGGCTCCCTTTTTAATAGTTACTACACCGAGGTGTAGGGTAGGGTACTACTCCTTTCCTTGGATTGCTCCACTTTACCCTTGATATGTACCTTATAATGCTGAGTGTTAAGTAAGGAGGTATCAAGTACCATTTTTTGAGTCTGGTATGACTTGACCTGAGAATGAATCCCGGTCTCCTGGGCCATTGGTGAACGCTCTATTCACTCGGCCAATGGGCTGGTTTGTTCAAACTGGGCCATAATACCACAGAAGCAACCAAAACATTTGCTGAGTGAAAGGTGAAAGGTCACAGATGGTTGAATAAACTTTGCTCAGGTTGCAAGTACTTCTATAATCAGGCAAGGTCAGGAGGGTCTAAAACTGTAGATTCCAATGCTGTGCTCCAAGCTGGAGAGGAAAATCCACCAAGTAACACTCAGAGAGTATCAGGCAAACTCAGCATCTCGCAGTCCAGTATGCTTCATCACCTTCTTAAGGAAAAGCATCTTGAACTGCCGAATTTGACCTCATGTACATAGAATATTGCCAAAATTTGACTCACTCTAGTATTTACCAATAAAACAATTGTAAAAGGAAAAAATATCAGTGAATTGAAGCACACTTTTTGTAACAGTTCTTGTCATAGGAAATGGACATGGTGATCTGAGTTCAAATCCTGGAATAAGTTTGTTGGTTGGTTGGTTTTGTTTTATGACATATCAATCCTTTTTGGGTCATCTAATGCTGAATTAAGTCAGTTTGATAAAGTTTACATGTTTCAAGATCTTCCAATCTTCGAATATACATAAATACATTTTTTGTTTATACATAGTTAAATGATCAAATTGTTTCAAACAATTTAGTTTAGTATAAGCAGAGTTTTTTTTTCTATTTGAACCATTGATAGGACCCTATTAGGCCTTACCACTCCGGACCTGAGTGGACCTGAGAGTGATGGCAATAAAGGGGTACTCTATATTCCCCAAAGCTCCAGAATTACTGGAACCTCACTTGTTGGAGGAGTCTTACCCCTCTGCAGAGATGCAATCAGTGCATTCTATAGCCCCAGCCAACTAGGGTCAAAATCCTGGACAAAGCAGTTCATATTTTACATAGTGCTAACACCCTTGGGAAAGGTATAACTCCAGTTATTCTCCTTCTAGCTATAGGTAAATAGTAGGGTAGACTGTGCTCTTTAACCTTGATATGGTAACCAGTCTAGGAGAAGGAAAACTAAGTTCAAACCTGGTAAACTTAGCTTGAAAATTGACCTTGTGTTACATCCTGCTTACAACAGAGGGTTTGGGTAAATACAGACATCAGAGATTGTGTGTTTTAAAACAGTGGTTCCCAACCAGCAGACCACAGATCAGTGTAATACTAGAAGCCTCTAGGAAATAAGATTTGTTGATATGAAATATAGTGGAACCTCGACTTACAAAAACCCCATTATAAAGAACCCATAAACTTTTTTATTACTTCTATAAAAATAGATAAAATAATTATAATTCTTTTCCTTGGTAGACCAGGACATGTTGGTGAATACTATGGTCCCAATTTTTCATGCACAGAATCTACTTCATATTGTGAAAAAAAAAAAAAGTTAGGATTAAATTTATGAATTTCAGTCAAAAATATATGGGTTCTGTTTTTTTTTTTTGGGGGGGGGTCACCCTGTATGAAAAATTCAGAATATGAAATGGGCTTCTGAAATTTATGAAATTTCTGTCCCATTGAAAAAAAAATATTCGAGATACAAAAATAAGAATCAAAAATGCCCAACTTGAAAGGTGAAGTGGCATTATTCATTACAACATTTATTATTATTTTTCATTGATTTTATTACTTTTTCATTGTTTTTTTAACATTTATGTAAATGACTATGTTGTCATTAATGAACATATTCCTTTGGGTTGGTATAATATTTACACTTTATACAACTGCTTTAAGTGGCTTGAGTGAATTATGTGATTTATGGGGTAAATCTTGTCCCATTCAACTAAAATTCCAAGATACAAAATCCTCTCTGGAATGAATTCATTTCATATCTTGAGGAATCACTTTATTGGTCAATTGTACTTTTCCCTAATTCTCAACCTTAGAAATGTATTCGACTTAGGAACAAACCAATTTTGTCCTGTAACCTTGTTTGAGGTCATGGGGGATGCTACTCATTTCTTTAGTGTCTTTTTCATATTTTTATTTATTCAATTTTCTTTGGTGTCTTTTTCATATTTTTATTTATTCAATTTTCTTTGGTGTCTATTTCATATTTTTTTTTATTCAATTTTCTTTGGTGTCTATTTCATATTTTTATTTATTCAATTTTCTTTGGTGTCTATTTCACATTTCTATTTATTCAATTTTCTTTGGTGTCTTTTTCACATTTTTATTTATTCAATTTTCTTTGGTGTCTATTTCATGTTTTTATTTATTCAATTTTCTTTGGTGTCTTTTTCACATTTTTATTTATTCAATTTTCTTTGGTGTCTATTTCATATTTTTATTTATTCAATTTTCTTTGGTGTCTATTTCACATTTTCATTTATTCAATTTTCTTTGGTGTCTATTTCATATTTTTATTTGTTATTTCTCTAAGAAAGGAAAATTTTCAACTCAACCTGAACCTTTACAGTCACATCTGGTATCTTATTTCATGTTTTGGCTGCAGTCCATTTGAGAGTAAATACTTCCTTTACGACTTCAGCCTTGAAAAAAAAAATCAGTCTAGTTGCTGAACAAAAAGACTGACAAAGGCTTAGTAACAGGAAGAGTTGTGACAGTAAATGGTAAGCTTTAAATGGATAAAAAGTGAGAGCTGAATACAAAGAAACCAGAATTTAAATCAATTGTCAGACAAATCAAGCCAATAATAAGGATATCGGCTTCTGGATACCAAGTGTTCTAACACTAATAGTAGAGTACATATTCGTGGATGAAAGGTTCTCAGAGACAATGGTAATGAGACATAATAAAAAAAGTCTATGTTAGTGGTTCTTAAATTGTGTGCTTCAAGATAAAGCTATGTGAGAAAAAAGGAAGACAATATAGAAAATTAACATAATTTGCTATAAAGATGGCTTTAGTAAAACATATTAAAGAGGACAAACAAACTCTTAATCCTTAATATAGATTCAAATATAAGTATAAGATTTTTAATTATGAAAATTACACTGACATTGATTTTTTTTAAAACAAAAATGCAGTGGAAATGATTTTTACTATAAAAATGAATTGTAAATGATTTTTACTATAAAAATACATTGGAAATGATTTTTATTATAAAAATGCATAAGAAATTTTTATTATAAAAATGCATTGGAAATGATTTTTATTATAAAAATGCATTGGAAATGATTTTTACTATAAAAATGCATTGGAAATGATTTTTATTATAAAAATGCATTGGAAATGATTTTTACTATAAAAATGCATTAGAAATGATTTTTATTATAAAAATGCATTGGAAATAATTTTTACTATAAAAATGCATTGGAAATGATTTTACTAATTAATACTTTTGCTATAAAAATTGAATCGGAAATGATTTTACTATAAAAATGCATTGGAAATGATTTTTACTATAGAAAAGCATTGAAAATGATTTTTACAACAAAAATACATAAGAAATTTGATAAAATAATTTGACACAATAAAAGTTTTTCACCATCTGCTGTCAACATCCAAACTCTTTCCAGTTATCAATAAAGACAGAATACTCATAACGCATATATATTCAAGATTATTTGAATGAGAGACAATATCTAAATTTACCTTCTCAAGAATTCTTCATAGATGTCCCTTCTTAAGATCTTTGATGAAATGACATGGAAAGACTTGAGCATATTTCGGATGTCATTGTTCAGGGCGCCATATAGACATCTTTCACCATCAAAGGTATTAGCCTCACATCGTGCACCTAAGAAAAAAGAAAAAAAAAAAATACAGTCGATAAAAAATTGAAAATGAAATTTCATATTTAGAATGTTCCAAAAAAAATATATACACACCTTCTATAATTTATCTGAAAGTTAATTTGAAAATTATATTCTAAGAAATTAATACTAAATAGGAAAGAAAGAGACAGTCACGTAGTTCCATTGACTATGTCTACACTGTCTTAACTTAGATATTTACACTCTACCACTGATATTAAGCACACTTTATTTATAAATATTAAAAAATATATAATCAATATTAATATACTGCTCCAAGGAAACTAGAAAGCACTAACTTTATTTGATCACTGACAAG
Organism: Sepioteuthis lessoniana; assembly: GCA_963585895.1. NCBI lineage: Eukaryota > Metazoa > Mollusca > Cephalopoda > Myopsida > Loliginidae > Sepioteuthis > Sepioteuthis lessoniana. The sequence continues at coordinate 1,915,932 of OY757942.1, forward strand.
TAAGATATATATATATATATATCTCTTAAAATAAGTTGGTCCATGAAGAGATTTGTATTTTAAATTCAAAAATATACAAATCTCTCTGTGGACCTACCTATTCTAAAATATATTTTTATTCTTTCTTTGGACCTACAACAAACATTTATATATATATATATATATATATATATATATATGAAATGTAATTAGAAAAAAACTCAGACCGAGTTGAATTGTCATTATAAATTTGTTTTGGTGAAGAATATCATTATACTTTTCATCTCATCAGATGACTTCACACGTTTAATTTGAAGTTGAAAAATAGCAAATATGGATTACAGTCTCTCTCTCTCTCTCTATATATATATATATATATAATGAATGTATGTATAAAGTGTGACTGGATATTATATGCATATATGTTGAAAAGACAGATTTGTAGTGAATCTGACAGTATGATAGAAATATGTGGAAAGTTGGATAAATCAAACACTTCACTCAAATTTAGATGCGTGATATTTTGTTCGGTTTTATTTCATCACAGTCTGTCTGAAGAAGTTTGAGAAGAAATAAATCCAAATGAAATATCACATATCTAAATTTGAGTGAAGTGTTTGATTTATATCATATATATATATATATATTGTCACGTGATAGCCCACGGAGACGATAGAGGTAAGGTTAATACTATCCTCCCGTTGAATTAACAGTATCTAGCCGTCAAAAAAAGTGACCGTTAAGGAAGAATGTAGGTCTTAGAGGGGTATCAACAGGTGTTGGTACTTAGTAACCTCAGGTCGCCGGACACCAAGGGGGAGAAGAGAGAAGCCAAATGATTGGCTGGGACCTCAAAACGGAAGTGGGGACCCCTTCCCCTCAGCGGAAGTAGATAGTAAGAAAGTTTAGTTTTTTGAGCAGGGTTGGTAGCGGGCAGACGAACCATAGCCATTTTACTCCGGGTGGAAAACAAAAGAATTACTGAGACACGAAGGACCCCAGGTTCTTCAAGCCAGTGTAAAAAAATAGAATAAAGTCTATTAGCCCGTGAAAGAAGAAAGATTCTCCAGTGGAACACCATCGAAAAATAAGATAAGTAACTTTGGGGCCATTTTCCTTTATACCCAAATTTTATATACCACTCTCTCTCTCTCTCTCTCAATTTGAAGAAAAGCAAAAGAAAAGAAATTCATATTAGTGGACTGTCCAATTATTATATGTTTTGACACTTTGAAAGTGTATATAACTGTAGTAAAGGGATTCATATATTTTTATGTTACCATGTGGTCTATGTTGTTCTTTGCCGTTCTACTACGAATTTGTTGTTGTCACATTTCCTTTTTAGCTTCTATTCGCCTTATGTTATCTTGCTTAGAATTGTCCTATTAATTCCTTTAAAATATCACACGGGAAACCGGAGTTGCCGACTACTACAATACAATATTATTACGACTAAAACCTATAGGCTCATTATCTTCCATTGTCGAGGGGAAGGAAGTTTAGCGGCCTGATGGGTGTGTGATAGTGTGAAATTTGGAACCCCTTTGCCAGCGGCAGTCAGTCTGGTTCTAAATTGATCCCTCACGTAATATGCCAGTTCTTATATGCCTGAGAGAAAAACTCTAAACGAGGACTTATTCCATAGGGGATCAAGTGCCAACCTGCCCCATCTTCACACGTGCGAAAATAAAGTCCCGTTTTGGGATTTTAGTCCAATTTCGCGTCACAATATATATATATATATATATATATATCATCATCATGTCGTGCTGCTAGCATGGATATCCCTGACCCTCTCTCGTCACTTTTCCCTATCGTTCATCGCCTCTGGCTGGTCTTCAGGGCTACACCCTGTATCCTCACATAACTGCTGCATGTATGTTTGAGCTGGTCGTCCTACTTTTGCTTGGCCATACGTGGGGGGTCCATAGGAGTACATCACTTAAGAGCTTGTCCCTGTTTCTCCAGTAGTGTCCTGCATGTCTGGTTCTAACTTGGATAGTTTTTGTGATGGGAGGCAGGTGGAAATATAGTTGGTGCTTTGTGGGGTGTTGCTGCCTGGACTTATTCAATATTGCTCACAACATTCTTGTGTAATTGCCATCTATCTTCTTCTCAAGCCATTTTGTTAACGTCCAAGGGGTGCATCCATACAGCAGTATCGACACGACCGCTGCTTGGAAGAAACTGCGTTTCATTTAATCGGTCAGGTCTGATTTCCATATGATCGATAGCTTATCAATAGCAGTCCATGCCTTCATTAGCCGCGTGTTGATGTCTTTTTCAGTTGATGAGACACTGCTTCCTAGGTAGGTAAATTTGTCTACCAGTTTCAGAGAGGTTCCGTCTAGTGTGGAAATGTCGCCTGCTTGATTAAAGCACATACTGGTACCATTAATTTTATCCTACAATTGTTACCACAATCAATTTTATAATTAACTTTTTAGTTGAGTTTGAATCTATTTTTCTGGCAGCATTTAAATAATGCTGCTACAAAAATAGATTTATGAAAAAGGTTAATAATAGGAAAATTTGTTGTGATAACAATAGAAGGATAAAGTAATGGTACCAGTATTACGATTGATATTATTGATGTAATAATGGTAATAATAATAATAGTGATGATAAATTAGCAATAATTGTAAAAAAAATATTATATATGTGCGTGTGTTTAATACTCTTTAATGTATTAGTAAACATTCACAGATATTCTGTACTGTTAAGTCAAATTTGTCTATTTTTTTTTCGATAGCTGACATGGAGATAAATAAATTCAACTACTCTAAAAGAAAAAAAAAAAAAAAAAAAAAGAAGAATAAAAAAAATAAAAATAAATAATTCCTAATCCCCAAACCTTTCATCATATGGAGGTGCCCGTGGTGTAATGGTTATCGTCGTAGGAAATGGACATGGTGACGCGAGTTCAAATCCTGGACGAGGCTGATTACATTTCACATAACACTAATACCCTTGGGAAAGGTATGAATCCAATTATTCTCCCTCCAGCTATGGGTAAATAGTAGGACACTATTTTTTTTTAATTAAGCTTTCACAAAACTAAAAGTCGATAAATAAAACTTTAAAAATAACCCAACAAACAGATTAGTTTGGTTGGCTTTTATGGCATATCAACCCTTCTAGGTTATTTAATACCAAATCCTCTTTATACACATATATTAGATATATATGATTTGGTTTGGTTGGCTTTTATGGCATATCAACCCTTCGAGGTTATTTAATACCAAATCCTCATTATACATATATATTAAATATATATGATTTGGTTTGGTTGGCTTTTATGGCATATCAACCCTTCTAGGTTATTTAATACCAAATCTTCTTTATACACATATATTAGATATATATGATTTGGTTTGGTTGGGTTTTATGGCATATCAACCCTTCTAGGTTATTTAATACCAAATCCTCTTTATACATATATATTAGATATATATGATTTGGTTTGATTGGGTTTTATGGCATATCAACCACTGTAGGTTATTTAATACCAAATCCTCTTTATACATACATATTAAATATATATGATTTGGTTTGGTTGGGTTTTATGGCATATCAACCCTTCAAGGTTATTTAATACCAAATCCTCTTTATACATATGATTTGTAAATACATAGATTGGAGATAACATTTTTAAAACAAGCCAGAGCTCATTTGTTTGCACACAGTTAAATAATTATACATATGATTTATAAATCTGTAGTTTTTAGGTCATCTTATTTTTAAATGAGAAAGAGCTAATTTGTTTGCACACAGTTAAATGGTTCCAAATATTCTAACATTAATAGTTCTATTTTGTATTAATCATTGTTTGCATTCACTTAAATGGTTTCAAGCAACTTTCATGTAACACTTACTGTTCAATTTTGTTACACAGTTAAAGAGTTTCAATATTGCTAACGAATACTAATAATTCCATTCAACATTACTCATTCATTTACACACGATTAAATTGTTCCAAGTATTGCTATGATGTATCACTAACAAACAGTTGTATTTGACCCATAGATAAGACCCTATCAAGTGCTACCACTCTGGGTCAGATTGGGGCTGGAGCCTCACCATCAGATTGTTAAATGTCATACCCAGGACTCTTGTAAGTAGGGAGGGTCTTACCCCTCTACAGAGATGCAATTGGTGTATTCTACAGCCCCAGCCGACTGGACCACTCATTGGAGGAAGTCTTACCCGTCTGCAGAGATGCAATTGGTGTATTCTACAGCGTCATCTAACTGGGCTACCTACATCATCATCATGTCATGCCGCTAGCACAGATTTCCCCCTCTTTCACCATTCATCTATATCATCCATCAATTCCGGCAGGTCTTTTAGACTACATCCTGTGTACAGAGCTGTTGTAGATAAGTTGGTTGTCCAACACTTTCTCTTCCATGTAAAGGGGTCCATAGGAGAACGTCGTTTATGAGTTCATCCTTACTTCTCCAGCAGTGTCTTGCATCTCTTTGGTCATCAAATTTGGATGGTTTTTGAGATGGCAGGTAGGTGGCCATACAGTTGCTGTTTTGTGTGATATTGCCTCCAGGATTTTTTCAATATAGCTTGTAGCATTCTTGTGCAATTGCCGTCAAGTTTTTTTTCTATATCTTAGTCAGCATCCATGTGGTGCATCCATATAGTTGTCGGTCAGCTTCCCATTCTGTGTGGACGACTACTCGCAGAAGTTGTAGAGCTCGGATGGATTTGTTTTTTTAAATATTTTATGTGGAAGATGAATGTTAATTTCCTGTTGAATATAGCCCCAAAGATTTTATATTTGTTAACAACAGGAATTTCTGTATCTTCAAGTCTGATGAGAGGGTCATTGTGCATTTTCCTTAGTTGACAGAAATGTATGCATCAAGCTTTGCTTTTGGAGATTGTGAAACCGTTTGTTTTAGCCCAATGAGTAATTTTCCGGATGCATTGTTGCAGTTGACACTTCGCATATATTTGGATCTGGAAGTGATGCAGAAATTGTCAACATACAGGTAATCCTCAATTCCAGGAGGGAGATACTTTGTCATGCTGTTTATTTTTATATTGAATTGTGTCACTGAGAAAATACTTCCTTGGGGGACTCACTCTTCCTGCTTGTGGAGATTAGAAAAGGTTGATCTGACTCGGATTTGGAATTTCCTGTCCCAGAGAAAACTCTTAATGAAGTTGGGCAATACAGGTCTTTCATTATTCCAAACCTCCAGATGGTGTCATAAGCCTTCTCCACATCAAAGAAGATAGCTATAAGATGTTGTTTTTGGATGTTGGCCTCTCTTATGGAGGTTTCCAATTTAACAACATGATCAAATGTTGATCTTCACTTTCCGAATCGGCATTGATAATTGGTGATAAGTTTGTTGGACTCGAGAAACCAGACCAATCTTTTGTTTTGCAGAGGCAGCTAGTCAGTGCTATTGGGCAGTAGTTAGCTGGATTTGAGCTATCTCTCCCAGGCTTAGGTATAGGGATGATCGTTGCTGTTTTCCATGATTCTGGAAATTCACTGTTTATCCAAATATCATTAAAAATTGTTAGAAGGTACTTGAGTGAATTTTGTGGTAGATGTTTTAGAAATTCATGATGGATTTCATCTGGGCTGACTGCTGTGTTGAGTGATGTTTTGATAGCTTCTTATAGTTCTGCTGGCATAAAGGGTTGGTTGTATTTTTCAGAATTATTAGACTTGAAGTTGAGTTTTTGTTTCTCTGTATTGTTTTTGAAAGTAAGGAAATGTGGATTGGAGTCGTTGATGGAAGAATTTGCTGAAAATATCTCGGCTAATGTCTCTGCTGTGTCTTTCTTACTAGTTGCCTCCGTTTTGTTTTTTGTAAGATGTTCGAGAGCAGTTGGTTGGCTTTTTCTGGATATTTTCCTCATCATCATCCAGATAGTGTTTGTTCTGGTGGAGAGATCAAGTTGGTTGACATAATTTCGCCAACTTTTCTTCTTAGTTCCCTTTATAGTTTTTCTTATTTTTACCCTGAGAAGTTTGAAAGTGTTGAGATTATTTGTAGTTGGTTCTTTATTAAATTTCCATATAGCAGCCTTATGTTGGCGGATAGCTGTTCTGCAGTCATCATTAAACCAACGAGTGCTGTGTTTGTTTGAGGCTGAGGTTTTTGCTCTTGTTTTATTTGCTATTGAAGTGAGGGTTTCGGTGAAGTGTTTTGTTTGGTCTATGATGTTAGGGTCTTTTAACAATTTCTGTTTACATATGATTTCAAAGACTTGCCAGTTTGTTTTGTTTATTTTCCAGTAAAGGAGTCTATTTTTATGGAAAGGATGTAAACTTTCGAGTATTATAGAGAAGTGATCACCACCACAGAGATCATCATGGACTTTTCACCTTTGGTGAGGTGCCCGTGGTGTAATGGTTATCGTCGTAGGAAATGGACACAGCAACTAGAGTTCAAACTCTGGACAAGACTGATTGCATTTCACATAGCTCTAATACCCTTGGGAAAGGTATGAATCGAAATATTCTCCCCCAGTTATGGGTAAATAGTAGGACAGACTGGGTTCTTCAGCCTTGGTGAGGCAACTAGTCTAGGAAAAGGAAAACTCTGAATTCAAACCTGTTAAACTTCACTTTAAAAATTGACCTATCTGAGCACAGTGGTTGGTAAATATGATTATGGACTTTTCACCTATAATCCATATAGGATCATATAAGATTAGATCAATGGCCTGAATAGGAACCTCTAAATGGGTTGAGGTAAATATTGAATTTGTTATTTAGGATACAGAGATTATTAGAACTGATGACTTTTTTTAAGATCTTTGCCTTTTTTATTGTTTTTTTTTTTGACACCCCCATACTGTGGCTGTTTAGGTCACCCAGCAATAAGTGGGGTTTAGGTATTTGTTCTGTTAGTTTGTTTATTTTGGTGTCACTTAAGGGGTCATGTGTTTCAATGTAGATGTTGCAGATGTTTATTGGCTTGACAACGATTGCTTGAAGTTTGGTGTCAAGGTAATAAAAGTAAGGGAGACCTGGGTTCAATCCCAGGTCTCCCAAGCCATTTGCAAATACTCTGACCATTATGCCAATGTCTGGATGAATACAAAATAACAAAAGCTAACCACCCAGATCTCACTGAAAAAGATCTTCAGGAAAAAATATATACACAAAACATTATGGGGTGGGGAGAGTCTCCATAGCATAATAGCTAACATGCTGGATTACAGACTCAAAGTAAGCGAGTTTGAATTTCAGTTGCATTGTTATATTAACTTTTGGACTCCTACTCTTGGGAAAGGCATGAACCCTTTCATTTCCCCAGCTATAGGTTAAATAGTACCACTACTGTTCTTCTACAAGGATGGCTTTGGCATTACATAACCCATGAAGGTTGATATGCCATTAAACAAAGACACCAAACCACACACATGCTTTCTCTTGGGAAAGGCATGAACTCCTTCATCCCTGCTAGCTGTAAGTCAAATGATACCACTGATGTTCTAGAAGTATGGCTTTGGCATTACATAACCCATGAAGGTTGATATGCCA
>OY757942.1:1928435-1968435 GCA_963585895.1 Sepioteuthis lessoniana
TGGATGTGTATACTGAAACTACTAAGATATTTTTTCCACTGTTGGTGGGGCTTAGAATACACTGACTGTAACCCCTGCAAAGGGGTATGACCCCCACCACCGCCACCAAAAAAAAGGGTTGTCCTGAGTATGATACTAAACCATCCAATGGCAAGGCTCCAGTTCTAGAGATCTGAGTAATGTAGTGTACACATTTATAACCATTACTCCCATGTCCACTCAGACTCAAAGTGTTAGTATGTATTAGGGTCCTATTTATGGGTTAAACAGATCTGTTCAAAAATTATTTAGATTTGATTGGATTAAATGTATAAAAAAAAAAAAAAAAAAAAAAAAGAAACGACATAAAAAATTTAAATATGAATGTACAATGAATGCAATTACATAACCCGTAAGCATAAAATAACGTTCCATGGATTGACATGCCAATAAAATCAATCAAGTCTTCTGTTTGGTTTAGTTTTATAGCACATCAACCATTGTTGGTTATTTAATGCCAAATCCTGTTTTTACATATGTATTAAATAAACGATTTGTAAACACATTTTGTAGATATACACTATTAAATGATCAAACAGTTCTATTTCAAACAATTCAGTTTAACATAAGTCAAAGTTAAATGGTTTCAAGTATTGCTATGTATCACTAATAATTCAATTAAACAGCAGCAATTTGTTTATACACAATTAATGACTAAACAGTTCTATTTCAATCAATTCAATTTAGCATAAATCATTTGTTTGCACTCGGTTTAAATGTTAAACACACATAGATAGGACCCAATCAACTGCTAGCACACCAGGCCAAGTATTTGTCGCTGCCTCCCACCAGACACGACTTGACAAGGTCAAAAGCCCGAAGGCCGATTAAAGTGGGGATAAAGGGGAGGGGAGGTCGGGAACGAATCGAGACTCGAACCCTGCTTGTCTGTGCTGCTCATCGGCTCACTTAGTGCAATGTGAGCCTGATGAGGCAAGCACACCAGGCCAGAGTGGACTTGGAAATGATAGTAATGAAGGGGTACTCAACATTCTCCAAATCTTCAAGACTGGAGCCTCACCATCAGATTGTCATATCTAGGACACTCAGTGCAGTCGATGTATTCTACAACTCCCCAGCTGACTGGGGCCGTCAATTTTCTGTGATACATCAGTTCTTTAAATTACTCAAGATAGAAATTAATGATTGAAAAATAAACAATAAAAAATAATATTACTATTTTTCTTATCACTTATATGTGTGTGTATGTGTGTAATTAGGCAGCAGTCATTCATTTAAGCGTGTTTCATTAAATAAAGACAAATTTTGTCTGTATAATTTAAGATCCTTTCAAGTTTTCTGATAAGTGTCTTAGTTTCAGGTTGGAATTGGTAGATGTATTTCACAAAATTGTCCTGAATGCTTTCGGACCCTTCATTGGCCATCATCAGGGGTTGCTTGCTTGTGTAAGGTGTTTGTTTTTTGAAAAAACGTTTTGAAAGTTTATACCATAACAAAAATATGGGAACGCAGAGTTGGATAAAATAGGGTAACTGATGTATTTAAAAAAGGGAACGCTATTTAAAAAGGGAACACTATTAACGGAAATAGAATACTATAGGAATACAGGATAAAAAAAAAATACTAAAAACATTTCCAAACATTGTCACTATTTCCAAAATTAATTCTATTGATTTTAGGTTTTTTTGTTTTTATATGTAGGGCTTCTAGGATTTATCAATTTTGTGTGCGATTATAGTGGTGTTTTCAGCTAGAATCTTTCGAAACTTGGATTTAGGAATAGAATGGTTCTGAAAATAAAAGGCAATAGAATTAGAGTTATTAAGGTACATTGTAAGCCGTCTGGAAAGAGTTATATATATATATATATATAAAACATGTTGATGGGTGGGTTTCTTTATTTAATGGCTATTTAATACCAAAACCATCCTATTAGAAGAACAGCCATGATACTATTTAATTCATACCCTGAGGATAAGTGGGTACATACCTTTCCCAAGGATATTAGTCTAATGTGTTAGCCACTATGCCACAGGGACTCACCTACATTTTTTTAAAAATTTTCATCATACAACGTGTGAAAGCACGTGCGATACCCTGCCCTCACCAGCTGCCAACCAGGGTGATAACACAGTTTCGGTAGCTCAAGGCGGTACTGCCACTCCTGGCGCTACCAAGCAGCTTTTGCCACTGGATAAGGTATTTAAAAGAAATATATATCTATATATATGCCAGATCAACTAAAGGCAGACATTACATTGGACGTTTGTTCATCTTCATTTTAGTGCAGTTTTGTGATTTAAAAACGTGTGTACTTTCAGCCATTGATGTCGTAGCAACCGTTTCTTGATTTTGTGTAATCACACGGGAATGGTGGTTGCGCCTGCATTTTATTCATGTTGAAATCCTTTCTATATCCGTCATCTATTCAGTTCGTTTTCCTTCAGTTTTTTTATTCGTTACTGCACAAAAGCACTCGAGACAAACGTCATTTATAATTCTGCTGAAAGATGTTATTTGTTGATCAATGGGGCCTTCAAGATGGGTGGGGAGTAAAAAGAATGCTCCTGGTCTAAGTTTGTCCAAGTAGCAATCTGATTACCCTTGGGCCACTAAATTCTTGGCTTGCTAGGAATGCATTAGCCACTATACCACAGGGACTCCCCTACATATATAATTGGGAAAAAGTCAACAGACCATCTTGCCTAGTCGGCTGGGGTGTAGAATACACTGACTGCATTTCCGCACAGAGGTAAGACCCCCTCCTCCAACGAGTTTTATGACACTAAACAATCTGATGATGAGGTTCCAGTAATGCTGGAGCTTTGGGGAATGTGGAGTAACCCTTCAGTGCCATCGCTCCCAGGTCTACTCTGGCCCGGAATGTTAGCACCTGAAAGGGTCCTATCTATGGGTCAAATATAACTAAACTGCGTACTTACGCTAAACCAAATTATCTGAAATAAAACTGTTTTTACATTTACCTCTGTGTATTGCCCAGTCAGCTGGGGTTGTAGAATACACCAACTGCATCTCTGTAGAGGGGTAAGACCCTCCAACGAGTGTTCTGGATATGACATTAAACAATCCGATGATGAGGTTCCAATAATGCTGGAGCTTTGGGGAATGTGGAGTACCTCTTCATTGCCACTGCTCCTAGGTCCACTATGGCCCAGATTGGTAGCACCTGATAGGGTCCTATCTATGGGTCAAATAGAATTAAAGTGTGTACTTATGCTAAACTGAATTGCTTGAAATAGAGCTGTTTTGACATGTAAACTGTTTGTGGATAAAAAGTATAGTTATACTAAACTCAAACTGAGCATTTGTATAAATATGGATTTGGCATTAGATAACCTACAAAGGTTGATATGCCATAAAACTCAAACAAACAAGACTCAATAGATCATCATTTTGGCTATTATACATTTATTTCAGCTGGTCACTCCATATGAGAAACCAACCTCTTCAGATAGCCATCACACAATGGAGAAAAAAAAAAATTATACAAATATTCTTTAAAATGGATTCTTACCCATTTAAAAAAAAAATAAATATGAATAAAGAAAGAAAGAAAGAAAGATATGAAAGAGAAGTTGATGTGAAAACCGGATGTAATGTCAATGTCTGGAGGTAATATACTAAGCTTTTTACTTAGATGTGGCACAAAGCCATACGAAAGGGGCACCCAATGAGACTCGAACTCACTCGTGTAGGTTTGCTAGTCGAGCTTGTTAACCGTTACACCACCTGGTGTCATGTATCCTTATGTATCTAAAAAAAAATTTTAACATTCGTAGAACTTACAGCAACAGAAATCTGGTTAATGAATTAACCTATTTTATTTTAAGAAAAAAAAAATATTTATTTATTTAAGGAAATTGAGGTGTTGAAGACATTTACTAATATCAAACTCATCTTCAGTTGAAATGTTTTTTTAGAGTTTTATCTGATTTCTTTTCAAGTTTGAAATTTAATGTCTTAATATTTTTTTATTCTGAATCCTGTCTTTCTAATTACCATTAATAATTATATCATTAATAATAAAAATTTAACTATCATTACAATTATTGCTAAATTAATTAGTTAATTAATTTTTTTTTAATATTTATTCATTTATTTTTAAATATTTATTTATTATTACTACTACTACTACTACAACAACAACAACATCAGCAACAATAACAATACTCTGATACCATTAATTTCATCCATGATGGTTAGAGTGTTCGTCAATGGCCTGGAAGACCTGGGTTCAATCCCAGGTTGCGTCATACCAAAGACTCAAAAAAAAAAAAAAGAAAAAAAAAGGGTACTTGATACCTCCTTGCTTAACACTCAGCAATATAAGGTACATATCAAGGGTAAAGTGGAGCAATCCCGGTAAAGGAGTTGTGCCCTTCACTACACCTTGGTGTAGTAGCTATTGAAAAGGGAGCCTTCTGGTCGCCCTCCACTACGGTCACCAACTTTATAGTTACTACAATCAATTTTTCTATTATAAACACATCAATCAATAAGTCCCAGGCCTGACATATGGATGGCATCAATAATAAAAAATTCATATGATTTTTATAAATTACTCACCTTCAAATGGTACGTTTGAAAATTTAAGTCCAATTGGATTATTAGTTTACAAATTAGAGTTATTTAAGTAAAGCTACGGTTGCAAATTTTCAAAACAATGGAAAAATCTGAATTTTGTGTGTTGATAAAGCATTGCTTTCTGATGGGAAAAAATACTGTTCAAGCAAAGCAATGGCTTGATAAGTGTTATTTGGACTCTGCTCCATTGGAAACAATGGTTAGGAGTTGGCATGCGGACTTTAAACGTTGTCGTACAGACACAAATGATGCTGAATGCTCAGGTCACCCAAATTCAGCAGTTGTCCCAGAAAACACTAAAAAAACTCCACAAACTCGTAAATTGAAGTTGCATGAGATAGCAGAGGAGTTGAAGATATCAGAAGGCAGTGTAGTCAGTATTTTGCATGAACATTTGTCAATGAGAAAGCCGTGTTCAAAGTGAGTGCCGCGTTTGCTCACAGTCAATCAAAAACAACATGTTGACAATTCAGAGCATTGTTTGTAACTGTTTCAACACAACAAAAAGGAGTTTTTAAGTAAATATGTGACAATAGATGAAACATGGATACACCACTTCACTCCGGAGTCAAATTGGTAGTCAGCTGAGTGGACAGCAGCTGGTGAAAGCCGTCCTAAGTGACCAAAGATACAAACATCAGCAGGCAAGGTTTTGGTCTCCGTATTTTGGGATGCACAAGGCATTTTGTTCAATTACCTTGAGAAAGAAAGAACCATCAATAGCAAATATTATATAGCATGATTGGTGTGTTTGAAGGAAGAAATCACCAAAAAACAGCCACAAATGAAGACGAAAAAATGCTCTTTCACCAAAACAATGCACCGTGTCACAGGTCGATCGCAGCAATAGTAAAACTACATGAATTGCACTTCGAATTGCTTCTGCACCCACCCTATTTTCCAGATCTGGCCCCCAGCGACTACTGGCTGTATGCAGACCTCAAAAGAATTCTCCAGGGAAAGAGATTCATCTTCAATGAAAATATGATATCATTAAGGAGTAATTTGAGACCAAAACAAATCGTTTTACAAAAAAGGCATCAAATTGTTAGAGAAGTGTTGGAATCAGTGTATCACTCTAGACAGAGACTATGTTGATGAATAAAGTCAAATTTTGCGAAAAAGTTGTTTTATTAGTGTAAATGAGGGAGCTATCTCCCTTGTTTGGTACGGGCATCCTTAGAGTTGGGTACACATTACATTGTACACCGACCAGTCACACACGTGACACTGTTTAGAAGGGTTGAGCATTTTATTACCATTTCTCCGAGCAGAACACACGTGTTGCCTGACAGCTGCAATTTTAGACTTTGCGAAGGGGGCATTCTTTGAGGCGAACAGAGGTAAGAATCACATACTGTATCTGTATTTGCCCGAATTATTGATCTGTGTGAAAGGGATTACAGAAGTTGTTTTCTATTTTGTTTTTAGTTTCAAGGTGAAAGAAGGGTCAAAGAAGGGTTTAAAGAAGGAACGAAGACCCATTGCGAATAGACAACTTCTTTACCAGTCGAGTCTTTTACCTCATGGTGCAACTGTAACAGTTAGGCTCGGGACTTATTGAGTGATGTGTTAACTTTTTCATATGAGTTTAAATCTACTTTTATGATGGCATTTAAAAACCAGGTCATTACATTTATTTAGTAGTTGGCTAGAAAGTTTATATCCAATGATGCTTATTTTTCCTCCAGGCAAAGGTTATATCTATTGTTGAAGCTTTTAAAAGTAAAAAAAATCCTCAATAAGGCTGTTTGGTTTCTGAGAAAAGGGTTGGAAAAAAAGTGTCTATGATTGTAGGACCTATGTTTCCAATTTCCAGCCGTGATTCCAATATAAATCTTATCAAGAGTCAATCTTTATGATGCAATTAGCTGACCTGTTGCTGCATGCACCTTTCTTAATGCACATATTTTGCTGTACCTTGACGTCAGACCCCACATTACCGTATTCTGTATATGCATATCACAGTGCACAAACCCAAACAGCAATGTCACAAAGACAAATGAAAAAGAAATGACAAATACAAAATTTGAAGGACTGGACTTGTTTATGGAGTCGGTGGGTGTGACACTCCAAGACCTTTCTCTAACTCTGCTATTCCCCCCCCCTCTCTCTCTCCTGGTTAGTGGTGTGAGCTCAAACTTTCCACAGTTGCTATGTCTGATTACTCCAACAAAACTGTATCCAATTTGTATCTTTTGTCACCAACAAATTAACTGACAGCTTCGCCACCATTTTCACCTGTATATATGCATGGGCAAATCCTTACTTCAGAGCCCAGTTGGCTGGGGCTGAAGAATACACCAACTGCATCTTTGCAGAGGGGTAAAATCCCCTTCCCAATAAGTTTCTTTGATGAGATACTAAACAATCTGATGAAGCTTTGGAGAATGTGGAGTAACCCTTCATTGCCATTATTCCCAGGCCAACTCTTGTAAATTCATATCTAATGATACTTATTTTTTCCCTCAAGGCAAAGGTTATATCTATTGTTGAAGCTTTTAGGGATAGAAGATTTCTTAATAAATATCTGCTTGATTTGTGGAGTTAAGACTTTTAAATAATGACAATAGGTATATGGAAGTTACTCAAAAGTCTAAGCTAATAGGAGTTGCCAGGTAACTTATTTCGGCTGATTATTGTGAATTTTAAACTTGTATATGACATATAAGATGCAGGGGGATTTTAAAAGATATTTTTAGTAAAAAAAAGTGTGTCTTATATACCGTCAAATATGGTAGTTTGATACTGCCTTGTTCTATTAATACTATTTTAAAGTCTGTCTTAAGATGGGTTTTATCTACAATCATATTTACGTATGTGTCAAAGTTGTTTTCCAGTATAAATATCAGGTACACGATGTGTAATAAAGATGAAGACAAAAGTCCGAAAACCCTTAAGGATTAAAGCCATTAAATCTTTGTCTCAGAAATTCAGACGACTATAATTCCATTGTTAGAAGCAAAAATCCTAGTCAAACAGTGAGTGTTCGTTTTATTTAATTTGATACTGCCATGGACAAGTAACACCCCTCCAAAATCTGCTTTTAGATGGCCCTGAGCTGTAAATTTTTTTTTTTTTTCACTTTTATGTATTGGTTTGGTTTTTTAATTTAATGGCATATCAACCTTTGTTGGTTATTTAATGCCAAAGCTATTCTCCTAGAAGAACAGTTGTGATACTATTTAACCCATAGCTAGGTTGGATAAGAGGATTTATATTTTTTAGGGCATTAGTCTGAAAGTAAGCGCAACTGGAATTCAAACTCACAACAATGTTACAGTTCAGTGCATTAGCCACTATGCTACAGGGGCAACCCACCCCTGTTTTTATGCGTTCACCAAAAGTCTAATAAATATGAAATCCATTCCAATATAGATCTATTTAGAGGTCATTAATGGATTCCTGGTGAAATTCTGGTCCATAAACAAGTGGTCATTGTATGCTTTATCATATTTTTTGGATAAATTTGCAACATTCAATCCAAATGTCTATGAAATGGTCAATTTAGCCCCACTGTAATAAGAAGAATTGCTACCCGTTATCTCTTTAAAGTGATTTCATTCAGTTATGCCTCGGTTAGTTGGAAAACACCCATAATCAAAATTTTCTTTCAAGCGCTAATATTTTATTGCCAAAGTTGATTTCCAGTAAAAATATCAGATATATGATACGTATAATTCCATTGTTAGAAGTAAAAAACCAACTTCAAATATGACTGTTCATTTTATTTAGTTTGATATTTATTTAGTTTGATACTGCCTTGTGATATAAACACTCCTCTAAAGGTTTTAGATATTATTTTTTTTTTATTTTTTGTACTTTTACATGTGTGTCTAAAGTCTAATAAATATTAAATTCTTTCCAACATAGGTCTATTTAGAGGTCATAAATGGATTCCTGGTGAAATTCTAGTTTGGTTGGTTAGTTGGTTGAGTTTTATGGCATATCAACCGTTATAGGTTATTTAATGCCAAATCAATTTTTATACATATAAACAGTTTTATTTCAAACAATTCAGTTTAGCATAAGTTGTCAGTTTAAATGTCAAGACAGTCCTATTTCAAGCAATTCAGTTTAGTATAAGTACAGTTTCAATGTCAAAAAACAGTTCTATTTCAAATAATTCAGTTTAGCATGAGTACACAGTTTAAATGTCAAGACAGTCCTATTTCAAGCAATTCATTTAAGCATATGTATACAGTTTAGTTCTATTTGACCAATAGATAGGACCTTACCAGGTGTTACCACACCGGGCCAGAGTGGACCTGGGAGCGATGGCAATAAAAAGGTACTCCACATTTCACAAAACTCCAGTATTACTGGAGCTTCCCCATCAGATTTTTTAATGTCATATCCAGGACATTAGGGGGAGGGAGTCTTACCCCTCTGCAGAAACGCAGTCAGTGTATTCTGCAGCTCCAGCCAAATGGGCCAAGAAATTCTGGTCTATAAACGTGTGCTCATTGGATGATTAATCATATCTTTTGATAAATTTGCAACATTCAATCCAAATGTCCACAAAATGGCGGATTTATCCCCCCACCCCCGTTCATTGTGATAAAAGTGTTAATTATCAAGCAAAGAGCAATTAGAAAATGAAAATATCAAACTCACCTCTTTCCAAAAGAAATCTAACAATTTCTTTGTGGCCACACAGACAAGCATAGTATCTGAAAAGAATAAAGAATTTTTTACAAATGGAGATTATATCTGTATACCGAAACTATATCACCACCAATATTACGATTTCTTTATTTATTTTATATTCTCAATGATTATTGAATAATCATTATTTGATATCAATTAGCATTTTACTTATGTCTCAATTAAAGTCTAGCTGAGTTAGGTTTAGTTTGGTTGGGTTTTATAGCATATCAACCATTGTAGGTTATTTAATGCCAAATCCTCTTTATATATATATATTATATTATATATATATGATTTGGTTTGGTTGGGTTTTATAGCATATCAATCATTGTAGGTTATTTAATGCCAAATCCTCTTTATATATATATATATATATATTATATATATATGATTTGGTTTGGTTGGCTTTTATAGCATATCAACCATAGGTTATTTAAAGTCAAATCCTCTTTATACATATTAAATATATCCGATTTGGTTGGATTGGGTTTTATGGCATATCAACCATTGTAGGTTATTTAATGCCAACTACTCTTTATATATGTAGAAGAGAAATAGATTTACCCTGGGAAAAACGTGCTCGTATGTGCCTAGCATGCAAAGGCGAAAATGGCCGCTCCAATGTCGTTTTAAGAACTCACAATCTCGGATTCTGACGAGACTTGATAAGGACACGTGCAAAGCCCTAAGCCTATAAAAAGAGCTGAAGTGACAGAGACAGTGTCTGTGTTTGTAGTGAACTCAAGCGTTGTGGTTGGTGAGAAACTTTATATCAAGGTGATTGTAAGAGACATTTCAGGAGGGCACTTTTCTAAGCTAGAGACGTTTTTGGTGAGACTGTTGATGGTAATTGAAGATAGAAATTTTGCTGGATGGTGATACACGAAAAGTATCCCTTGGAAGAGAAAGTCCTGGATTAAGCTTTCTGACCTGAGGTTACAGAATTCTTTACATAGTTGACATGGACTCAACCCCTGAGGATTTTTTGGTGACTGTGAAGCGACCCCTAATTACTACAATACATATATATTAAATATATATGATTTGGTTTGGTTGGGTTTTATAGCATATCAACCATTGTAGGTTATTTAATGCTAAATCCTCTTTATACATTAAATATATATAATTTGGTTTGGTTGGATTTTATGGCATATCAACCATTATAGGTTATTTAATGCCAAATCCTATATATATATATATATATATATATATATATATATATATATATATTAAATATGACATGTAAACACATTTTGTCAATAATATTTTTAAGTGAGCCTATGTTCATTTTTTCTTTTGCACACAGTTAAATGGTTTCAGCTATTTCTAATTGTTAGGATCAATCCTAAGAAAATAATTACTCCCCTTTTGACTGACTAGGGAGTGATCACCCTTGGGTTCAGGAGGTCGGCCATCACACATTTGACGAAGATCACAGAGAGGTAGAATGGGAGACTTATCATCGCACATCCAGTGGTTCATTCATTATAATCTCTAAACGTAACTTATCAAATAAATCAGTGAAACGTTCTGTACCATATTCACAATTAACGCTATGTGCGAAATGGACATATAATGTTCATTACTATAGAATATATAAAGAACATAGGAATCTCGGAATTCGAAAACACGTAAAGACTTCTCGTGCAGGTACGAAACCTTTTTATTAACTTTGAGTTAAAGGTTTCGACGTAAGGAGGAGAGACACAATCTTCTATGCTGTCTTATTCATTTGGCCCCCAACTCGAGCAGCCCCCCCATATGGCGCAAACTCGCCTCGCACCTGCGAGCTCCAAAATCGATCCTTTTCGTTTGGCCTCTAATTCTCGACTCTTATTTTCTTCAAATTCTCACACAAACTTCCGCGGGCTTCCGGCGCGTGACGTCAGCCAGTCGACTAGGCACTCTAGCCAAGTTAGAGTTGCCTCAAAACAACTCGTGTCATTAATGGGTATTTAACTCACCAAGCTAGGATGTAACACAAAGTCATTTTATCCTTTTTACCCAACCCCTCTGCTCGGGCAGGATATGACACAAGGTCAATTTTTAAGCGGAGTTTAACAGGTTTGAATTAAGAGTTTTCCTTCTCCTAGACTAGTTACCTCACCAAGGCTGAAGATCAGTCTGCCCAACTATTTACCTATGGCTGGAGGGAGACTAATTATATTCATACCTTTCCCAAGGGTATTAGTGCTATGTGAAATGCAATCAGACTCGTCCAGGATTTGAACTCGTGTCGCCGTGTCCATTTCCTACGATGATAACCATTACACTATGAGTACCTCCAAAGTCATTTTATAGAGGGGAGCCAAATCACACAAATCAAGACTCATATATAGCTATTTAAAAAAAATACTTCATCTCTACGGCATTCACCATATTAATTCATGTCAGGCGCTAAAGTATAAACTCAGTGCTGCAAAACAGGTATTGTCAGGGGAAATGGCTCCAAGACCAGGTGATTCAAATTGATAACACATATTTGACACAAATGCCATGCAAGTCTGTATAGTAGTGGGAGACAATTTGAGGAGGGGAAAGAGTATGTCTTCTTAGGACGGATAGTGAATATGTGCCAAAACATGGATAAAGAAATCTTATGGAGAATAAAATCAGAAAAGTATTTACCAAGATGAAAGATGTGCTCAAAGCAAAGCTGAAAAAGACCCTACATGCTAATCTCGTCAATATCCCTGCCCTAATTTGCCTGCAATATTATATGCAAGTGAAACATGGTCTACCATGAAGATAGATATGCTTGATCCAATTTTGGTTGGTTGGTTGGTTGGTTGGTTGGTGTTTGGGTTTTATGGCATATCAACCTTTTTAGGTTATTTAACACCAAATCTATTTCTATGCAAATAGTTCTATTTCAAACAATTCAGTTTAGAATGAGTACACAGTTTAATTGTCAAAAAACATTTCCTTTTCAAGCTGCTCAGTTTAGTCAAACAGTTCTAATTCAGTAATTTTTTTACACCCAGTTAAATGTCAAAACAGTTCTATATTAAACAATTCGGTTTAGTATAAGTAGAGTTTCAATGTCAAAAACAGTTCCATTTCAAATAATTCAGTTTAGCATAGGCATGCAGTTTATTTGTCAAAAACATTTCTATTTCAAGCAGTTCAGTTTAGTCAAACAGTTCTAATTCAAACAATTCAGTTTAGCATAAGTACGCAGTCAGTTCTATTCAACCCATAAATAGGGCCCTATCAGGTGCTACCATTCTGGGCCAGAGTGGACCTGGGAGCAATGGCAATGAAGAGATACTCCACATCCCCTAAAGCTCCAGTATCACTGGAGCCTCACCATCAGATCGTTTAGTGTCATATGCAGGACTCTCATTGGGGGGGGGGGGGTCTTACCCCTCTGCAGAGGTGCAATCAGTGTATTCTACAGCACCACCTGACTGGGCAACCATGAAGAAGAAACAACTATGACTGATTACAACAAGAGGCCTATGGAATAATCCATGCTGGGCATATCGTTGTGTGAGCACATCTGAAGCAAGATAATTTCAAAGCACAATTAAGTGAAAGTGTCGTCCATATGACTAGCTACTTGCTGCTCTAAACAGCAGAAAATAAGAAATAATGAACCAGTTCCACAATTCACAGAAAAAATACAATAGGCAAGTCTACAACAGAAAGACACAATTGCAGAGCACCAAGTTTTCTGGATTTTTTCTTTTCATCTCAAAGAAAAAGATTTTTCTCAAAATTTGTTTTTTTCCACTGGGCCGGACTTAACACTAGGTTCACAGGCAACAGGCAGGCCTACGTAGTTGCCAAGTGGTATCTAAGAGATTGGAAACAACTAATTAGAAAAGCTGCATGATGGTGGGAAAATGAAATCGTCAGATGATTTAGGCCAACATGAAGATGAAAGGTGAGAGCAAGAACGAAATGGAAATGCAATGTGGGTAGCGATGTGGAAAACATTGTATGGACAACCAATAAACGAAAGAATAAAATAGTATTTTTTATTTGATGAGCATTTTTGTAAGAATGGAAATTATTTTCTCATTGAATTATCATGGAAAATTTTTTCTCCATTCTAATCAATAAGAAATAATTGATTCCTTGCAATAATTATATTAGCTAATTATTAGATATAACTAACAAGTCCCTTTCATGGTTTGTTTTCTGGGTTATTTAACGCCAAAGCCATTATTGTTGAAGAACAGTAATGATACTATTTAAAAAAAAACAGCTAGAAAGATAAGAGGTTTGATTTGGTTTCTTTCTTTAATGGCATGTCAATGTTCATGGGTTATTTAATGCCAAAGCCATTATTGTTGAAGAACAATAACGATACTATTTAAAAAAAACAGCTAGAAAGATAAGAGGTTTGATTTGGTTTCATTCTTTAATGGCATATCAATGTTCATGGGTTATTTAATGCCAAAGCCATTATTGTTGAAGAACAGTAATGATACTATTTAAATAAAACAGCTAGAAAGATAAGAGGTTTGATTTGGTTTCTTTCTTTAATGGCATATCAATGTTCATGGGTTATTTAATGCCAAAGCCATTATTGTTGAAGAACAGTAACGATACTATTAAAAAAAAAACATAGCTAGAAAGATAAGAGGTTTGATTTAGTTTCTTTGCTTTATGGCATATCAATTTTCATGGGTTATTTAATGCCAAAGCCATCCTTCTAGAGGAATAGCAATGATACTATTTAACTCAGCTAGAAGGATAAGAACATTCATGTATTTCCCAAGTGTATTTGTTTGAAAGTGAACATGATAGCACAATGGGGGTTCAAACTTGCTTCCTACGATTCTACAGTCAAGTGCTTTAACCATTACACCATGAGGACACCCCCTCCGAAAGATAAGGGGGTTCATACCTTTTCTAAGAGAACATGATAGCACAACTAGAATCCAGACTCGCTCATTTTGAGGCCACAGTCCAGCACTTTAGCCAGTACACCATTTTCTCAAATCTTTCCTAATAATTATAGGCTAGTAGTAATTTCAGTCACTACAAACTTGCCTCCAGTCAAAGACTTCAGTTGCATGATTGCCAGGCCTTTACTTAGAATAGCCTTGATTGATTGATTTTAATAGCATATCAACCCATCTAGGATTATTTTATGCCTAAAGGTTAGGAAATTATATTCATTGTATGTTCATATTTAAATTTTTCATAAAGTGGTTTCTTAAGAGGTTTTTTTTGGACTTGTTCCTATTGAATATGAATGATTTTTAAACAGACTTATTTGACCCATAGATGTGACCCTAACAGGTATTACCACTCCGGGTCAAAATACAACTGGAAGTAATCGCAATGAAGGAGTACTCTCCACTCCACAGAACTGGAGCCTCACCACCGGATGTAGTTTAGTGTCATACTCAGGAAAGTAGTTCTATTTGACCCAGAGTTGTGACCCTAACAGGTATTACTACTTCGGGTCAAAACGCAACTGGAAGTAATGGTAATGAAGGAGTACTCTACACTCCTCAGAACTGGAGTCTCACCACCGGATGTACCCATAGATGAGACCCCAACAGGTATTACTACTCTGAGTGAACCTGGAAGTAATGTCAATGAAGGGGTACTCTACACACCCCACATTGAGTTTCATACCCAACACACCCCTCTATTTTAGAGGACGGATCTTACCCTTCTGCAGGAGATGCAGTCAACATATTCTAAGCCATGCTGATAGGGTAGACACACACTTGAGACCCAGGGTGACTGCCTCTGTTGCCAGTACTTTTGGTCTGCCCTACGAATGTAATAAATACTAGAGAGAACATTCGTAGTTACAAAATTGAGAATACTAATGAAAAGAAATAAAATAAAAATCCAGACAAAAGCAAATTTCCAGAAAAGAAAAAAAAATTTCTCTTCCAAACAGATAAATTTCTAAAAACAAAATTTTTTCTCAAGGTAAATAAATTTCCAGAAAAATTTTTTCTACCTGACAAAAAAAGAAAAAAAAATTTCAGAAAATTTTTTTTTCTTCCATATGAACAAATTTCCAGAAAAAAATTTCTCTTCCAGACAAAAAAAAAATCCCAGAATTTTTTTTTTTTCAAGTCAACAAATTTCAAGAAAAACTTTTCTTCCAGACAAAGAAAATTTTCAGAAATTTCTTTTTTCCAGAAAAAACCCCCAGCTTTCTAATCAATCTAGGTCAACAGTCAGTTCATTAATAATCCGAATTAGACAGCTTGAACAGCAAAAAAAATTTCTAATAATATTATTTGACTAAACAAATCTATATTGCTCACAGCATTTTTGTGTAGTTGCTGTCAATCTTTTTCTCCATAGGTTTAGTTAGCATCCATGTTGTGCATCCATACAGCAGTATCGACACGACTGCTGCTTGGAAAAAAAACTGCATTTCATTTTATCGATCAGGTCTGACTTTCATATGACCAATAGCCCAAAAAAAAAAAAAAATTGTTGTGAGCAATATTGAACAAGTCCTGGAGGCAGCACCCCACAAAGCAGCAGCTCTACAGCCACTTACTACCCATCATGAAAACTATCCAAGTTATACGAACCAGACATGTGGAACACTGTTGGAGAAGTATGCACGAACTCATAAGTGACGTACGCCGGTGGACCCTTTCACATGAACAAGTAAAGGCAGGACGTCCAGCTAGAACCTACATACAACAGCTC
The DNA here is from genome assembly GCA_963585895.1 of Sepioteuthis lessoniana. Lineage (NCBI taxonomy): Eukaryota > Metazoa > Mollusca > Cephalopoda > Myopsida > Loliginidae > Sepioteuthis > Sepioteuthis lessoniana. Next base: position 1,944,336 of record OY757942.1, read on the forward strand.
TGTGTTGATACAGGAAGTAGCCCTGAAGACCTGCTGGAAGCGATGGACGATATGTACCATACCCATGATACGGATATGTGAAACGTGCATACACTGTTCATATATATATATATATATATATAGATAGAACATAGGAATCTTGAAACACGAAAAACACTTACGACTTCTTAGTTCACTTTTTATTACTTTTGAGTTTAAAGGTTCTGCAACATAAGGAGAGAGATACACATTCTTTCTATTCTGGCTTTTCCATCTGCGCCCCCAACCATCGCATGCAGCGCCAGTAGCGTGCAAATTTGTCTGGCCTCAGCAAGTCCCGAAAGTCAATCCTTCTCGTTCGGTGTCCAGTTCTCAACTCAACTGACTTTTACAAATCTCCCAAAATCCTCCGCGCGCTTCCGGTGCGTGACGTCATTCACACTCCCTAGCCCTGTTTCCCATCTCGGGTTTCTATTGCGACATCTTTGAGTGACACGGGCGCAAACACCTGCATTAATGTTGCACCTAAGTAACCTATGCACTGAGCTGAAAGGTTCTCAGCCTAACTAAACCCAAAGGCATAAAACAAAATCCCTCGGCCATTATATTACAGATAGAGTGGGGTGGCGAGAAAGACTCAGGAATATCTGTGCGGATGGCTCAACCTCAAGATGATGATGAAACAAATCTACGTAATTCTAATTGAAGCCATTTTTATTGGATGCAAACATTTTCTTTATGATTGATATAACCAAAAAGGTTATCTTTCTTTCATCTTGGTGCAATTTTTATAAGAAATTATTTACAGAAATAACTTTTTGAATATCTTTCACCAGGAATTGCAGGTCACTTTGACTTCAGTAAACCATTGCAAAAATATAGTTATGGATGGATAGAAAGCATAAATTCTTAAAATACAGTGAGCTGAAGGAATTTGTAATGAATATCACTTGATATTTGATTGATTGATTTTAACTCAATATTTTTTTTATTGCTTGAAAAGGAATTCTTCCCAGCAGTAACTGTGGTACTACTGTATAGTTGCACCACTTGGATTCTAACAAAATGTTAAATAGCAAGAAAGGGACGACACAAGAATGCTGCATACTGTTTTGAACAAATCCTAGAGGCAAGTGCCAACAAAATAGCAGCTGTATGGCCACCTACCTCCCATCTCACAAAACATCCAAATAAGAAGAGTAAGACAAGCTAGGCACTGCTGGATAGTAAGAATGAAGTTAAAAGCAACATTCTGCAATGTACACCCACACAGCAAACAAAAACTTACATTCATCAGTTCTGTGCAGACACTTGGTGTTGTCTAGAGGATGTACCAAGTGAATATTTCCTTTATCAGCTAGGCTGACTGATGTTTTCCACATTGCTACCCATAATGCATTTCCATTTTATTCTTACTTTTGCCCTTCTTCTCCACATTGGCCTGAATCACCGGACAATTTCATCTTTCGTCATAGAGCTTTTGTCATACAATTTCATCTTTCGTCATGGAGCTTTTCCAATTGGTCATTTCCAGTTTCTTGGATACCACTAGATAAATGAACGAGTTTACCTGTTGTCCGTAAATAAGTCCAGCCTAGCAGGACTTGTCTTTTTGTTATTCCACAATTACATCTTTCACTCCACTCCCGAATTACCAAGCTTCAGATATGCTCGCACAATGTTATTCCCAGCATGGATCTTTCTATAGCCTAAAGTATCAGAACCAGTCTTTGTTCTTCTGTCTTCGTGGTAGCTTATGTTTTATTTGCATATCACATCGCAGGCAAAATTGAGCTAATCAAGAGAATTGCGTGTTGAGTCTTGTCCAACTTTATCTTAAGCATATCATTTGTTATAGCAAATGCCTTCCTGATCTTTGTGAGATTAATGCATCTACATCTCAGCATATATTCCCCATACGAACTAAACCCTATTTACCCAACCCCTCAGCTCAGGCAGGATATAACACAAGGTCAATTTTTAAGCAGAGTTTAACAGGTTTGAATTCAGAGTTTTCCTTCTCCTAGACTAGTCTGCCCTATTATTTACCCATAGCTGGAGGGAGAATATTTGGATTCATACCTTTCCCAAGGGTATTAGTGCTATGTGAAATGCAATCAGTCACTAAATAGACATATTCTTTCACCGACTTAATCACTTTCCCGTATATTGTAATTATTTCGATATATGTAAAAGTAAAGCTGGCGACTGTAGACGAGGGTGATCCGAAGGCTCCCTTTTCAATAGCTACTACACTGCAGTGTAGGGGAGAGTGCTACTCCTTTCCCTGGATTGCTCCACTTTACCCTTGATCCTTAACTTATAATGCTGAGTGTCCAATCCCGAGTTGAGTTATACCAAAGACTCAAAAAATGGTACTTGATGCCACCTTGCTTAACACTCAGCATTATAAGTTAAGGATCAAGGGTCTTCATATATGAATTGAGGTCTTGGTAGCCATTAAACGGATGTATGTAAACAATAGTAATTGTGATTCATAACCGTTTAAAATTTACTTCGCTGCTACTGGCTCCTCGTGACTGAAGGGTTAGAGGCTTGGATTTGCGTTTGAGTCAACCAGGTTTCAATCCCAGCTACGGGAAGCTAATATGTCTAGCCACACTGATGAGTTCTGATAGAACGAAACAGATCTGTCTGTGGATGACTATATATATATATATATATATATATATATATATATATATATATATATATATATATATATACACACACATACACATGGAGAAATGGTAGATTTCAGTGAACCTGACAAGATGATAAAAATAAATGGAAAAGTGGATAAATCAAACACTTACATGGGTTTAGTGGTAATATTTCGTTCTTTATTCATGGAAGAACTTCTTCTGACTACAAATTTTTTTAGTTTTTCTGCATTTTAGCAATCGAGGAAATAGATAGAGTAATGGTGAAAATGTAAAAAGGTATAAAAAAAGAGGGAAAAGGTCTAAAGACAACAGACAACACTCTCTCCGACCTCTCATATTTCTCACTAAGATTAATCCACCTCTTTTAGGTGTGGTGGGCATGCACGGAAGTGCTCAAGAACCGCGTGTGCATGCTTCAGCCGGGCACACATTTGGAGACGACACTTGAGAATGACAACAAAAAGGCACTCATCGAATTGGCTAGATTATCCAACTCGTGAGACGGAGGGTAGATGAAAATAAGCCAAGATGTGCACCATACAAGCTGCATTTTTATATAAGTTATAGCCAATCATGGTGCACACAATTAACTCTACCAACATTCACAATGATATGTGCCAAGCATTACTTATAGAATGCTATGAAGCAACTACCGAGATTGTGTTGGTGTTGGTATTCATGTCTGTTTCCGTTGGCATTTGAATTGGGTTCATTTAGATTATTTGCAGGCCAGTGTCACCTTGTTGGTGTTGGTGTCCGTTTCCATTGGCATTTGAAATGGGTTCATTTAGTCAGATTATTTGCAGGCCAGTGTCACCTTGTTGGTGTCCGTTTCCATTGGCATTTGAATTGGGTTAATCTAGTCAGATTATTTGCAGGCCAGTGTCACCTTGTTGGTGTCCGTTTCCGTTGGCATTTGAATTGGGTTCGTTTAGTCAGATTATTTGCAGGCCAGTGTCAACTTGTTGGTGTTGGTGTCCGTTTCTGTTGACACTAGGACAAATCTCAAAACTCCAGCATAACTGAAACCCCACCATCAGATTATTTAGTGTCATATTCAGACATGCAGTGAGTGTATTCTACAACACCAGCAGAATGGGCCACTCATTGGGGAGAGTCTTACTCCTCTGCAGAGAAGCAGATGGTGTATCCTACAGCCCCAGCAGACTGCGCCACTCGTTGGGGAGAGTCTTAATCCTCTGTAGAGAAGCAGGTTGTGTATTCTACAGCCCCAGCAGACTGGGCAAGCTAAATTCAGGTTAAATTTAGCTGTGATAAATTCTAAAAAATCAGTGTGTATTATACACAGCAATTTTTCTTCGAAGAATTTCATAGTGCGAAGGTAGGGGTGAGCGTTATACACAAATAATTATGAATATACGGAGACAGCTGTCTAGACTGCTAGTTGATGCCAATTTTAAGAAAAATTATAAAACCAGTTTGATATGTCTATAAAAGGCAGTTTTTGAAAAAAGACAGACTTATACAAGTCCAATTTTATTTTAGACATCACCAGAAATTGCAAATTGTTTTCGTTTGGTTTTATGGCACATAAACCATTGTACATTATTAATGCCAAATCCATTTTTATACATATAAACAGTTCTATTTCAAACAATTCAGTTTAGTATAAATATAGTTTTTTTGTTTACACAAAGTTAAATGTCAAAACAGTTTCATTTCAAACAATTCAGTTTAGCATAAGTATGCAGTTTAGTTTTATTTAAGCCATACATACGACCCTATCAGGGGCTATCATTACTAGGAACCTCACCATCAGATTGTTTAGTGTCATATCCAGAGATGCAGTTGGTGTATTCTACAGTCCTACCCAACTGGGCAAAAATGCTTTTGACTAGGGAAAACCATCAGCAAAAAATTGTTATGGATGGACAAAAAGAAATAAATTCAAAAAATTAGAGGGACTTTTTTTGAGGAAGGTGTTTTAAACACAAGGGAACTGAAGAACCATTACTGATCGATAGATTGATTTTAAAGGTATGTCAACCCATCTAGGGATATTTTATGCCTAAGGAATAGGGAATTACATTTATATCTACATCTTTTCTTTAGTAGTTTAAGAGTTTGTTCAATTTTTGCACATAGTCCTATCAAATATTGCTGGATAGCAACAGGAAGGTTCCTTTTACATGCTGCATAAGTTGCATGGGTGGTATAACAGGATGTACACCTGTTTTCAAAGGTAAAGAGGACAATGCCCCAATGGGAATGTTGCATGGGTGGTATAACAGGATGTACACTTGTTTTCAAAGGTAAAGAGGACAATGCCACAGTGGAAATGCTGCATGGGTGGTATAACAGGAAAAGTATATAAACCAGGTGAGAATTTTGACCCAGGTAGAACGAAGCAGAAAGGCAGAGAACTTTCACAAAAACCACACCATCGTTTCTATGTGTATACATTTCAGCCATCTCCGACTCATTCTTACTCTACCCATACGTACATTTCAAGTAATAAAGAAAAACAAGAAAAGAAACAGATTATATTTTTATTCATCAGTGTTGTTGTTCTTCCTTGTAAACAAAAATATGAATTATTTTAAAGCAGAACTATTTAATCCGTAGATGGGACCCCGACAGATATAACCACTGAGTCATATTGAACCTAGGATTTGGTTAGGTTTTATGGTATATCAACCATTGTGACTTATTTAATGCCAAATCCTTTTTATACATATATATTAAATATATGATTTCTAAACACATTTTGTTGATAACATTTTTAAACAAACCTGAGCTCTTTTTTTTTGGCACACAGTTAAATGGTTTCAAATATTGCTATCTAATAAAATAATTCTATTTACTATAAGTCATTTGTTTGCACACAGTTAAATGTTTTCAAGTATTACTATTTAACATCAATAATTCAATTAAACATCAGTCATTTGTTTACACACAGTTAAATGTCAAAATATTTCTATTTCAAACAATTTAGTTTAGCATAAATAAATAAGTTGGTGGCTGTAGTCAGCAACTCAAAGCTCCCTTTTCAATAGCTACTACACCGAAGTGTCAAGGAGAGTACAACTCCTTTCCCTGAATTTCTCAACTTTACTCTTGATACATATCTTATAATGCTGAGTGTTAAGTAAGGAGGTATCAAGTACCATTTTTTGAGTCTTTGGTATGACTTAACCTGGGATTGAACCCTGGTCTCCCGGGCCATTGGCAAACACTCTACCCACTAGTTCTATTTGACCCATAGATAGGACCCTATCAGGTGCTATCACTCAGGACAAGAGTGGACCTGGGAGTGATGGCGATGAAGGGGTACTCTGCAGTCCCCAAAGCTCCAACATTTCTGAAGCCTCACGATCACATCGTTTTATGTCATATCCAAGACACTCGTAGAGGGAGTCTTAACCCTCAGCAGAGATGCAGTTGGTGTATTCTACAGCCCCAGTCAACTGAGCAACATTTCATTTTAGTCTATGAAGTGCAACCATACAATAGTACTGACAGCCCCAGCCAACTGGGCCACAAACCTAGGAGTAATGGTAATGAAGTTAGTAGTTTAGACATGTACCCAGAACCCCATTTTTTTTGGACAGGGTGAGATAAGGGTTGTACTAGTCTGCAAGGGGTACATTCAGTTTATTCTAAGCCTAACTGGTAAAGAGACATTAAGATCCTTAATTTAAGAGCGTCAATTGGTTGAATATTTAGTGCTAAACTTTAGTAAAGCTATGGCCACTTGGGGGACCCATAGTTTATCAAAATGAATGTGTATAAAATAGAACGAGCCAGGGAGTAGAAAAACTAATACAATTAATCCAGTTTGGTAAAAAAAAAAGCTAAAAAAAAAAAAAAGAAAAAAAGAAAAGGAATATTAGTCATAAAAATATTTCACCTTTATCGTTATTTCCACAACGTTTTGGCCAATATGTCCTCCGGCCTTCTTCAGGTGTTTGTCGAACTCGGGAACCTTCACAGAACTTCGAACTACGTCCTTTATTGAATCCATGCCTGTTCTGATTCCGTTAGCCATAACCAGGTACAAGTGTTAAGTATTCCTGTATTGTTACTCACCTGTAGTCAGGATTGAACCTTTAACCTCCAGATGATTGTCTCCTTAGAAGCTTAGGGAACTAACGCCTATAACCGTTATGCCATGTATCCTACTGGACCCCGGTGGATTCAATAAAGGACGTAGTTCGAAGTTCCATGAAGGTTCCCCGAGTTAGACAAACACCAGAAGAAAGTCGGAGGACATATCGGCTGAAACGTTGTGGAAATAACAATTTCGTCTCAGAAATTTAGACAACTAAAAATATTTCAGTTTTGGTTTCTTAGTTTAATGGCATATCAGCCTTCATGGGTTATTTAATGCCAAAGCCATCCTTATAGAATAACAGCACTGATACTATTTAACCTATACCTGGGGTAGGTATGGGGGGGTCATACCTTTCCCAAGGGCATTAGTCCAAAAGGGAATACAATAGCACAACTGGAGATCAAACTTGTTTTCTACATATTGAAATAGTACTGCTACTGTTTTTTGACAAGAATAGGTTCAGCATTAAATAATCCATGAAGGTTGATTTAAAAAACATTAAAAATAACCAAACTAGAAAGTTCACATCTAGTCCTATAAGCATATAGAATTAAAAAGTTCACTTGAAAATCACCATTAAAAGAATGTTTACTTACAGAGGTGTACTATCCCAGTTATCTCGGGCATTGATATCCACATCTTTCAGTTCTACTAACATCCTGTAATAATAATAATAATAATAACAATAATAAACAAAAATCATCAAATTAGATATAAAACAAAGTCAATAACAAAAAAAAACAAAACAAAAAAATAGTCATTCACCAGGCATGTGCAATCACACAATACATTTAAATTCCGAGGTGAGTAAAAAGTTGCGCAATATTTCGGTAACTTCTTTGTTTTATTCTGCAAGTTACAAAACCAACTGAGCACCATCTGAGGCCACCTTTCTGCCAGTTCTTTGATGCCATTCTGGCACCAGTTCTTTGAGGTGAAGAACTCCTTCACTGAAGCTTCCACTTCCTTTTGGTTGTTGAAGAATGAATGCAGGAAGTGAACCACAGATTAGAACAATAATCCGATGGAGCTAGGTCCGAACCATATGAAGGATGTAGCATCCGTATGATTCCTTCACACTCCTGGAGATTACTTTGGAAACAAGCACATATGCAAATACTGCAAAAATTTTGACTCACCCAAATATTAATAAGTTAGCATTTTGGTCAACGGAACAATTTTGAAATAACTTTTAGTAAAATACATTCAGTAGAGCAGCTGTCTCAGACTCATGAGCACCATTAAGTTCTGGTTTCTTTGTTTAATGGCATAGCAACCTTCTTGGGTTATTTAGTGCCAAAGCCAGCCTTCTAGAAAGACAGTAATGTAAAGTTGGCTATCTTAATCGAGGGTGACCCGAAGGCTCCCTTTTCAATAGCTACCACACCGAGGTGTTGGGGAGGGCACTACTCCATTCCCTGGATTGCCCCACTTTACCCTTGATCCTTATCTTATAATGCTGAGTGTTAAGCAAGGCAGCATCAAGTACCATTTTTTGAGTCTTTGGTAGGACTCAACCTGGGATTGAACCCTGGTCTCTTGGACATTGGTTAGAAAGACAGTAGTGGTACTGCCTTTCCCAAGAGTATTAGTCTAAAAATGAATCTAAAACTGGACTGGAGTGCAAACTTGCTCACTCCACTGTTGCAGACAAGCATGTTCACCACTACGCCATGGGGACTCCCCTGAGATTATGTTCTGGAAAAGAGGCACAATGGGCCATTAAATGGGATGTAATGGTAGGGCATGATTTCCAATAGTTGTAATGGTAGTTGTGGTGAACGTGTAACAAAACAAAACGGAGAAACACTGGCTTGTTTGAGCATACTTACCTGTCGAAAAGGGAAATTCGTTTGCCTAGCAGCCGTTTGCTTTGTAATAGCGAAGTCTTGTGATTTCTCAGAGAGGGTGAGTTAGGAAAGATAAAAGAGGAAAAGAAAAGCTACCGAGCAGGATGAAGGATACTGTTGACAATGAGTGTGATGAGAGTATTGGAAAATTGCTGCCGTTATAGTGTTTTGGGTGAAAATGTTCTCCACAAAAGTTAGGACCCATCTTTGAATTCTTCAACAGTAATCTACAATACAGCTAATAGACTGCTGTTTTCACATTAATTTTTTTTTTTCCAAAATGAATATGCATATTATACAATTTTGGAACCACATTTGAAAAATTCAACCAATTCTAATAAAATTTGTCACCCCTGTAGAGAATTTAAACATAAATAACTTTTTGTATTGCACAAAGGAATGAAAAATGCTCTGGAGAAAGTTATAGCAAATTTTGAGATTCTCCTGGTTGGTTTTTTTTTCTTTCAGTTTTAATGCTTTTGAGACGTTAGCATCATTGCAAGAACTGCAAAATTTAAGGAAAAAAAATCTACTTATATGGTAGGACTAAAATCCAAACTTTTACCATAACATAATCAACCAGTAGAACAGCACTCCTAACAATTGATATATACTCCTAACCATAACGCCAGCAAACAGCCACAAACATTTCCTATTAAACTTGTGTTCAGAGAACATATTTAACAAATTGACCATTGGTCTATTAAGTAGAGTATTTGCCAATGGTCCGGGAGATTGGGGTTCAATCCCCGGTTGAGTCATACCAAAGACTCAAAAAAATGGTACTTGATGCCACCTTGCTTAACACTCAGCACTATATGGTAAAGATCAAGGGTAAAGTGGAGCAATCCTAGGAGTGAAGTAGCGCCCTCCCTTATACCTCGATGTAGTAGTTATTGAAAAGGGAGCCTTCAGGTCACCCTCGACTAAGGTCGCCAACTTTACTTACTTTTTAGTATAAAATAATAAAACTGCAATACAAATTAAGTATCATATTGACGCTATATCATATGTCGTTTCAAACGATTGATGCATGACTGTAAACACTAACCAGACTGTCACGGTGGCCAGCCAGACAACTATACCTTGTTTATCTGTACAATCTTACGAGAGTGGAATGGATCGTGAATTCATATGAATATAAGCTCAAACGTGTAAGATTTGTACATTTCTTTTATGGCTGAGAGAGAGAGAGAGATCATATTAATAGGAGTGTGGGCGGGTTCCTGTCTGGTGTCCGTCTCAATCGTATATTACTAGTTTTGCAATTTCAGTTGGTTTGATATCTTCCCGGAAATGGCGTCATACAAGACAACTTTTTAAGTCTGAATATTCTTTTTATTTTAAAAGACAACTACAGTATGTTGTTTTTCAGTGCAATTTCACGACTGAGAAACAGATCGTCAATTCATATGAATAGAAGCTGTCATGTGTGAAATTTGCATATTTTATATATGGCTGATGTAATTCTGATTTCAGACAAACATTATATATATGCCATCCACTACTAGAGAAATGACAGTTTAATGAGACATAATGGTAGTTTATTGAATATATACACAGTGGCATTATTATTGTATTTGTCTAGCACAACATTTAAAATAAAGGTTACTTGAACGTTATTTTATTGACGATTAAAACTTTGATTCTAAAATACCGCACTCAACTTTAATAAGTATTAACTCATGCAAATTAAACTTTAACACCAATAAATTCTTTATATGCTTTTTCAACAGGTTATCATAGCCTATCCTCATTTGGGCTGACTGGGTAAGTTTTGGTCTACCAGTAACTGACTGTTGGGTGGGGGCTCCAACTGTGCAGCAGGCATAGGTCTAATACAGAATTTTGAACTAAAAATCTCGAGGTTGGATTATATGCCAAATTGAGTAGTATGCGGCAATTTACTATATTTAAAATATTAAAAGCTGAATTTTCTTGAATAGACCTCAACTGTATTTACTTATCATCATCATCACGTCGTGCTGCTAGCACGGATATCCCTGACCCTCTCTCGCCACTTTTCACTATTGTTCATCACCTCTGGAAGGTCTTCAGGGCTACATCACGTATCCTCACATAGATGCTGTATGTATGTTTGAACTGGTCGTCCCGCTTTTGCTTGGCCATATGTGGGGGTCCATAGGAGTACATCACTTATGAGCTCATCTCTGCTTCTCCAGCAGTGTCTTGCTTGTCTGGTTCATCTAACTTGGATAGTTTTCGTAATGGGAGGCAGGTGGTTGTATAGTTGGTGCTTTGTGGGGTGTTGCCACCGGGACTTATTCAATATTGCTTGCAACATTCTTGTGTAATTGCCGTCTAGCTTCTTCTCCAGGCATTTTGTTAGCGTTCAAGTGGTGCATCCATACAGCAGTACTGACACGACCACAGCCTGGAAGAAACTGCATTTCATTTTATCGGTCAGGTCTGATTTCCATATGATCGATAGCTGTCCTTGCCTTCGTTAGCCGAGTGTCAATGTCTTTTTCGGTTGATGAGACACTGCTTTCTAGGTAGGTGAATTTGTGTACCAGTTTCAGAGAGGTTCCGTCTAGTGTGGAAATGTCACCGGTTTTATTATAGCACATGTATTCAGTTTTGTGTGCATTGACTTATAGGATCTATTTAATATTAATATAAATTGAGAGGGTGGTGAATTTAAAAAACAGAACGCTATCAACGGAAATAGAATATCATCAAGAAATTATGGAATATTAAAAAAAAAAAAAATAAAACAAAAGCATTTCAAAACATTGTCACTATCTTTTTTATTTATTTATTTATTAAATATTCCATATTTCTTGATAATATTCTATTTCCGTTGATAGCGTTCTGTTTTTAAATTCATCAGCATCTTGGTTTTATCTATCTCTGCATTTGTGTCGTCTTGTTGTTATAAAAAAACCTTTTAAAACTCTTTAAAAACACGCTTTACACATGGAAGCAATCTCTGATGATGGCTTATGAAAGGTCTTAAAGCACTCAGGACAATTTTGGTAAATTCATCCACCAATTTCAACCTGAAACCAAGACACTTATCAGGAAACTTGAAAGGATCTTAATAAAATTATATAGACAAAATGTGTCTTTATAATTAAATCAAACCTGCTTATATGAAAGACTGCTGCTAAACTATATATATGATTTGTAAATAAATAGTTCGTCAATAATATTTTTAATGAGCCAGAGCTAATTTGTCTGCATGCAATTAAATAGTTCCGAGTATTGCTATTTATTGTTTGCACACAGTTAAATGAGCTCAAGAATTGCTATTTATTATTTTCACACAGTTAAATGGTTCAAAGTATTGCTATTCAAGACTAATAATATTATTTAAAATTAATTATTTGATTACATTCAGTTAGATGGATTCAAGTATTGTTATCAAACACTAATAGTTTTAATCGCACACAGTTAAATGGTTTCAGGTATAGTAAACAACTGAAAAGCTTGATTTGACCTGTAAACATGAGCCTAACTAATACTACCACTTCGGGTCAGAGTGGACCTGGGAGTAATGGAAATGAATGGATATTCCACATTCCTTAAAGCTCCACAATTTGAGGTGCAGTTTAGTATCATATCCAAGACACTTGGTCGGGGTCTTACCCCTCCGCAGGGATACAGTTGGCGTATTCTACAACTCCAGATGACTGGACTAGCCTTGTGCAAGGTTTAAACTCTGATCTCCAACAATAACCACTATGCCATTGGCATCAAACTGTATGTGTAATAGTGCAGATATATTTGTGAATACTACTGTTTCTAACATGTTATATACATTGCACAATGTTCCAGTGAAACTTAATTGCACCATAAGAAAAAAAAAAGTCATTCACAAGAAAAAAGAGTAATAAGTATTTTCAACAATAAAAAAAAGAATAAATGCCAAATCCTCTTTATACATATATATTAAATATATATGATTTGGTTGGGTTGGGTTTTATGGCATATCAACCATTGTAGGTTATTTAATGCCAAATCCTCTTTATACATATACATTAAATATATATGATTTGGTTGGGTTGGGTTTTATGGCATATCAACCATTGTAGGTCATTTAATGCCAAATTTTCGTATTCGTCGTTAGGTGTACTTTTTTCCGTCTTTTCTTGTAGTGTTTCGAATCTGTTTCTTAATTCTAATACGTATTTATCTCTTACATCTTTGTTGTTTAATAGGGCCCAGTCATAGTGTTTGGTGGTCACTGCTCGTTTGGCGTTTTTTCGTAGGCTTAACCGTATTTTCGCCGTGACTATTCGGTGATCGGTGGACACACCCTCAAAAGAGGAGTATGCCTCGCAATTCAGTGCACTATTTTTCCATTTCTTGTTTATGAGGACGTAGTCTATCTGAGCTTTAGTATTGTTTGCGTACGTGTATGTCCATAGTTTGCCCTCTCTTTTTTGGTAGTTTGTATTGTGGCATGCTAATCTATTTTCTATCATGAAATCTGTTAGATGTTGCCCATTCCTATTTGACATGTTGTGGAGGCTGTATTTGTTATTTCCGTTTTTCCCGATTTAGGCATTCATGTCTCCGCCAATGACTAACATGTTGTGTTTCGGTATGCTACGCACTAATGAGGATAACTCATCGTAGAAGGTGACTAGTTCAGTTTCTTCACTAACATTGGTGGGGCTGTAGCATGAGATGATTGTTGCTCTGGGGTTTCCGTTATGTAGCTGCCATCATTCTAGGTTGTATTTTCTCAACGCTATTAAGCGTTTTTAATGCTCTAGGTCCTATAAGTAATCCTACCCCTCCTACTGCGGCGTTGACAGAGTTTTTCCATGCGGATACAGTGGCGAGCGACCAGCCATTGCCAGTTTCGTGATATTTGATATCTTCGGTGTGCGTGTATCTGTGTTCTTGTATGCATATTATGTCTATCTTATGTTCTTCGGCCGATGCGATTAGCTCTGGGAGTTGTCCTATTCTATTTAAGGTTCTTACGTTAAATGTGGCTATTTGTAGTGTTTGCTTGCATTTTAGTAGTTTTGTTTGTTTGAGCTCTGTAGCTGATTTTTCGAACACTGAGGCCAGGGCTCCAACCTCAGCAGGACGCGCCCCTTTTTTACCCGCGCGAAGAGCGATGCGGTTTGTGTATGTGGTTTGAGTGTGGGTCATGGTTATCTTTCGATGGCTGTTTTATTCTCTTCTATAGAAGCCACTCTTATAGAGGAGCAGCAGTAGTTCCCCGATCGAACTAACGATCCTGAGCGTAAAGTCGTCAAACTCACGTCCAGGACCCGTTTTGGTCGTCCATGGGTTTATTCAAATACCTTTACGTACATCATGCTGCTTCCCATGTGTACGCAAAAAAAAAGAAAAAAAACAAAAAAAAAACAGGGGGGGTATTTTGGTTTAAGTTTTAACTTAGTTAAAGTCCAAGATTAAGGTACTTTCGTATGACTTTCACTGGTACTGACTTTTGCTGTATTGGGACATTTCCTAGGCTTTATTTATTTATCTTTCTTTTTTTTTACTACAGTTGGGAACCTAGCAGGCTTCAGGAATTATAGAGCTTGAAAAGAAAAAAAATTTTTTTTTTTTTTTCTTCCTTTCCTGTGGTAGCATTTCCTGTGGTAGCATTAGGTGTTTTAGGCTTTTTCTTTTAAACTACTGTTAGGGCTTTCTTTACGAATTTTTAAATTATATTATAGAAGAGATTCAAAAACATTCTGCCTTGTTCGCTGACATTTGGAAAGACTAACATCAATTTGGCTTTATAGTAGAGTAAGCGTGTCTTTACATTTAAAACGCATAGTTTAAGCATTATTTCACAAACAAAATACAGCATAACATTTTGTAAAATTCAGCATTTTAAATTGATAGGACTTAAAGACATACTGACCAATATTGATATATTTCTTCCAGTTGGCTCCTGAGTTCAAATGCTTCTTCTTCGTTTTGACTTTTATTTACTACTGAAATTTTAGGTAGCTTTGGAGGCGGTCTACTGGGGGGGGGGTCATTTCTTTTTTTTTTCTTTTCTTTTTCCCTGTCTCTTGGGGGGGGGCCTGTGGTAGCATTAGGTGTTTTAGGCTTTTTCTTTTAAACTACTGTTAGGGCTTTCTTTACGAATTTTTAATTTATATTATAGAAGAGATTCAAAAACATTCTGCCTTGTTCGCTGACATTTGGAAAGACTAACATCAATTTGGCTTTATAGTAGAGTAAGCGTGTCTTTACATTTAAAACGCATAGTTTAAGCATTATTTCACAAACAAAATACAGCATGTACACCTCGAGGCAGCAGCAAAATACATTCCAACAAAAATTAAAACTAAATATAGAGTCCCATGGGAAACTTTAGCGGTGAGAGAAAAACGTGCACTAGTGAAAACAGCCTCCAAAAACTATCGAAAAAACCCAACAAACACAAATGCCTTAAAACTAAAAACGGCACAATATCAATTAGCAGGCATATATATAAAGGAACAGACAGAATACATTCAAAATCAGATAGATAAGATTAGAGACTCGGTGGAAGATAGACAATCTAGAATAGCCTGGCAAACAATAAACGAAGTGAGCAGAAGAAAGAACACAGCCAAAGCAAAACTTAAAGCAGCAAACCAACAAGAAAGAATAAAACTGTGGAAACAGCACTTCGAAAACTTACTAGGAAACCCACCAAAAATAACGCATGAACCAATCACCAGAATAATTAGCAAACAATTAGACATTAAACTAGGACCGTTCACACAAGAAGAGCTCGACTCGGTTCTCAGAAAAATTAAAAATAGGAAAGCTGCAGGGCTGGACGAAATTCCCCCGGAAGTATGGAAGACCAGACAATTCGACGACATACTGCTCCGACACTGCAACGCAGTATACAATCAAAATCCGATAGATAGATGGATGAAGGGATGCATACTCCCCTTCCCTAAAAAGGGGGACCTCGGATTAGCCAAAAACTACCGAGGCATAACACTTACATCCATAGCTGCCAAAATCTACAATGCCCTACTACGAAACCGAATAGAACCCAAAATCGACAACATACTTAGAAAAAACCAAAATGGCTTCCAAAGAAATAGATCCACGACCTCACAAATATTAACCATCCGCAGAATCCTCGAAGGTGTACGGGCAAAGAACCTACAAGCGACATTAATATTTGTCGACTTTACCAAGGCTTTCGACTCCATTCACAGAGGAAAGATGGAACAAATCCTACTAGCGTACGGCATACCTAAAGAAACCGTAGCGGCAATAACGATTCTCTATAGAAACTCTAAAGTAAAAGTACGATCACCGGATGGAGACACAGAATACTTTGACATTGTAGCAGGAGTACTACAAGGGGACACGCTGGCCCCGTACCTCTTTATCATTTGTCTAGACTACGTACTTAGAACATCGATTGACAAAATCAAAGAGAATGGCTTTGAACTGACGAAGAAAAGAAGCAGAAGATACCCCGCAACAACAATTACCGATGCTGACTACGCCGATGACATAGCGATACTGGCAAATACACCTGACCAAGCCGAAACACTTCTGCATAGTTTAGAACGAGCAGCAGCAAGCATAGGCCTCTATGTTAATGCACACAAAACGGAATATATGTGCTATAACCAAACGGGGGACATCTCCACTCTAGAAGGAACCCCACTTAAACTAGTAGACAAATTCACGTACCTAGGAAGCAGTGTCGAATCAACCGAAAAGGACATCGAAACGAGGTTAACGAAAGCATGGACAGCTATCAATAGGCTATCGATTATATGGAAATCAGACCTAACCGATAAAATGAAACGCAGTTTCTTCCAGGCAGCGGTCACATCGATACTGCTATATGGATGCACTACATGGACGCTAACAAAACGACTGGAGAAGAAGCTAGATGGCAATTACACAAGAATGCTGTGTGCAATCCTGAACAAGTCCTGGCAGCAACACCCCACAAGACACCAACTGTACGGCCACCTACCCCCTATCACGAAAACTATCCAAGTTAGACGAATCAGACATGCAGGACACTGCTGGAGAAGCAGAGATGAACTCATAAGAGATGTACTCTTATGGATCCCCACACATGGCTGCGCAAAAGCAGGACGACCAGCTCGAACGTACATTCAGCAGCTATGTGAGGATACAGGATGTTGTCCTGAAGACCTACCTAGGGCGATGAACGATAGGGAGGAGTGGCGAGAGAAGGTCAGGGATATCCGTGCTACCAGCGCGATATGATGATGATGAATGCCAAATCCTCTTTATACATATACATCAAATATATGATTTGGTTGTGTTGGGTTTTATGGCATATCAACCATTGTAGGTTATTTAATGCCAAATCCAGTTTATACATATATATTAAATATATATGATTTGGTTTGGTTGGGTTTTATGGCATATTAACCATTGTAGGTTATTTAATGCCAAGTCCTCTTTATACATATATATTAAATATATAGGACTTGGTTTTATGGCATATCAACCATTGTAGGTTATTTCATGCCAAATCCTCTTTATACATATATATCAAATATATATGATTTGTAAACATTTTGTTGATAACATTATTCACTTGCACACAGTTAAATTTGTAATACCAATAATTCAATTTAGGGACAATTAAAGAATTTAAAGTATTCCTATTAACACAAATAATTCAATTTGTCATTATTCCTTCATTTGTATGCATTTAAATGGTTTCAAGTATTACTATGTATCACTAACAATTCAGTTAAATAGTTAAAGAGTCATTTGTTTGCACACAGTTCAAATGTCAAACAGTTTTATTTCAAGCAATTCAGTTTAGCATAAGTATACAGTTTAATTCTATTTGACCCATAGATAGAACCCTATCAGGTGCCACCACTCCTGGGTCGGAATGGACCTGGCAATGAAGGGGTACTCCCCATTCCCCAAATCTCCAAGGCTGGAGCCTCACCATTAGATAGTTTAATGTCATATCCAGGACACTTAGGGGAATATTACCCTCCACCTGCGGGTATACAGTTGGTGTTTTCTGTTGCCCCAACCAACCGGGCCCTAGAAATATTGGGTATAAGATTACATTCTTAACGACTTTAATGTCACTGATTAAAAGATGTCACTATAAGAGAGGAAAGAGAGCGATGTCTTGCATTCAGACCAGGAAGTCTAAGTAGCTGAAATCTTATTTTTTCAATTGATAACAATAAGAATTTTTGGAGGGTTGGCAAAATTGGTTGTTTCATGGACATTTGAAGAGAACGTAGCAAATTAGTAAAAAAAAATGGTAAACCAAACAATGGACACTTGTTTATAGGTCAAAATTTTTTACCTCAATAACATCTAAACAATATATCAGCCATTGATCATAAACTGAAACATTAATTGCTGAATTGTAGTTTGTTGAAGTTGTACTTTTGGAATTTGTCAGTTCAAGGAGGAATCTTTTAGTTCTGCAGGGAAAAAAACATCATGAAAAAGAAAGAAATTTCTCCCTTTCTAGTAAAATATGAGGGGTTGATGAATTGAAAATAGTTGAAAATATAATTTTAGGATTTATGTGTACAGTAAAATACAAATGAATCAATTGACTAAAACATATATATATATATATATATATATATATTGCATACACACACTTGTGTGTGTGTGTGTGTGTGTGTGTGTGTGTGTATGTATATATATATTTATATATATTACACACACACACATATTTTTATATATTACACATACACATATATTGCACACACACATCATTTCACAACACCCACCATTTCTGCTCAACCATGTGACTTTTTCCAGAGAAATCTCTGATAGACGGCTTGGTGAAAGGTCAATAGGCAACAAGTTTAAGGGGATGCTGGAGTTAGTTCAAAAGCCTTGCAACATGGTCTTTCCTCTTGTCCTTTATGACTTATGATAAAAATTGGAACACTTCCAGGTCCCAGGTTCTGGATCTGATTGACTTGCTTTGATCATTGTTGATCAAGGCTCAGATCTCAGCCACAAATTCGGAAGTTCTTTTCTTATCAGAACAATCAGTAAGGTTTCCAAGTTGCTGCCCCCTTTATAATCACCATCAGATTCATCAAACCCTTTTTGAATCATTTACACTTTCCTCAGACTGACACCTAAACACATTAAAATCTTCGTATTGGCACTTCTGGTGTGAATGCCAAGCAGTACAGCTTGCTATTTCTAAATTCCTAGAGAAAGAAAAATTGTCATGCTGCTGCTTTTCTCAAAGAAAGTGCCCGACTGAATCTTGTTTGCTGCACAGTAGACAACACCTGATAGTTTGGTTTAGTTTGGTTTTATGGCACATCAACCATTGTAGATTAATTAATACCAAATCTATTTTTATACATATAAACAGTTCTATTTCAAACAAGTCAGTTGAGTATAAGTACACAGATTCAATGTCAAAAACAGTTCTATTTCAAACAATTCTGTTTAATATAAGTACACAATTATTTATTTAACCCTAATCAAGTGCTACAACTCTAGACCAGAGTAGACCTGGGAGCAATGGCAATGAAGGGGTACTCTACATTATATAACACAAAATCTGATGATGAGGCTCCACAAATGCTTTGGGGGATGCGAAGTACTCCTTATTGCCATCACTCCCAGATCTACTCTAGCCCAGAATGGTAGCACCTGATAGGGTCCTATCTATGGATTAAATAGAACTAAAGAATGTACTTATACTAAACTGAATTGTTTGAAATAGAACTGTATATATATATATATATATATATATATATATATATATATATATATATATATAGTATTCTTAGTCCAGTTAAACCGGAGTTGGGAGTAATTCCATCAGGACAAGAAATTATTCATGAATGAATATTTAAATTTTCCTGGTAAAGAGCTCAATGTACCAATAATACAGAGCAATAAATTCTTTAAGAAAAAACAACGAAACCAATCACAAAGGATTATAAATTTATTTCCATCCTGTTACGCATTTTTGAAATTTCCAAAAACACGAATTGGAAATTTCAAAAATGCGTAACAGGATGGAAATAAATTTATAATCCTTTGTGATTGGTTTTGTTGTTTTTTCTTAAAGTATATATATATATATATAAATGGACTTGGCATTAAATAACCTACAATGGTTGATATGCCATGAAACCAAATCAAACATACATATATTGCGGTTTACCACAAACATGATGGAAATATTTATAGTTGAACTATTCTGGATAAGCAAAACGAACTTATGATTCATTTTAAAGTTGTAATCAGCAGCAGTAAAAGAAGTAGGGAGAAAGAAAATTCACGAAAATCAACTATGTCAAAAATTGGGACAATATCACCATACTCCATGGGACACATGAAGGCTTTGTCTGGTAGTGTGTATTGTTGTTGGAAAATTCTGAATTTTGTATCAGACTCCTTTTTTTTTACCCCATTTACTTGGTATCTTCTTTTTGTTTGCTGAAGCTGTAAAGGAGCTAACGATGGAAAAAGAAAAAGTCAAGGATACCTTTAGACTCAATTTTTATTTTGAGGGTTTACAACCATTCTGTGGTGCGAGATATTTTCCTGAACCAGTAGAAATAGCTGTGCCCCCTCCCCAGCCAATGTGTGTTAAGAAAATCATGGAATCACATTTGGCAAATTGTAAGTTCAAGGGTCCAATACATGTTACTGTGTTCAGGAGGTACGTTCAGCAGAGGCTACAACTAGCAGGAGAAGGATGTGCTGCTAAGTCCCTGGACCCTAATAGGCATATGCCTTCCCACTGACAGCTGAGAGAAAAGGGTGTGTCTTTCTCAGTCGAGGTGGTAAAGGCTTGTGAGAAAGAGTTTCTCTTTGGCACCAGGAAGACCCCTTTTTTTTAGGCATGCACCAATTTCACTTCCTGTCAAAGGCCTCCAAGGAAACCATTACATTTGTATATTATTTTTATATTTTATTGTCTTATTTACTTCTTTTTAATCTGTACAGAATTTTAAAAAAAATTAAAATTATGTTCTTCTAAGACATCTAATTAATTTTTTTATGTTATCTTTTTTTTTTATCCTTCTATCCCTACAATTCAGTGACCTGGGATTGAACCCAAGTTTCCTGGACCATTGACGAACACTCTACCCACTAGGCCATTGACTCATACATAGGACCCTATCAAGTGCTACCACTCCGGGCCAGGGTAGACCTGGGAGTGATGGCAATAAAGGTGTACTTTGCATTCCACAAAGCTCCAGTATTACTGAAGCCTCACCATTAGATTGTTTAGTGTCATATCAGGACATTCATTGGGGGAATTTACCTCTCTGTAGAGATGCAGTCGGTGTATTCTACAGCCCAAGCCGACTGGGCTCTATATCATTTGGGTGAGGGTACATTTTTAAATATTTGTCCTGGAAATGGGTGATCATTCTACATTGAATAAGAACATGAAAGTTACTCCCCATCCCTCAGTATGAATTTTTTTTAGTTCAAGTCAGCAAAAGAAAAAATTTATTTTTCATTTTCTTTGTGAACTTGAACAATTGCTCGCGTAGGATAAAACCAAATATTTTTATCACTTCCAGTAGTTGGTACAACTTGCCGTATAATACCAACAAGACAACCAATGTCAACACTCTACCAACACGTGTTTTTTTTCCAAGTCTTGTTATATTTGTTATATATATTAATGAATAATATTTTTTATGATTAAATAAATATAACATGTTAATCTGAGTCCATTTTTGTTGTATTGAAAGTTATTTTGTGATTAAAAATGACTTATGAAAATCAAATTTTATCAGACACAAACACCAAACAAAACAAAACACCAAACAAAACTAAACAAAACAAAAAGCAACATTCACGAAGAAGTGACGTTTTTCTTTTAAAATCATAACAAGGTGTTTATTTTTTTTTTTTTTTTAAATCGTATTTTTCAGGCATGGTTAATTTAAAAGAAAAAAAAAATGATCAAAAGATGATAACATTCAACTGTGCGGATAAATTTAAACAAACCGGGAGACCCGGGTTCAATCCCAGGTCGCGTTATACCAAAGACTTTAAAAATGGTACTTGATACCTCCTTGCTTAACACTCAGCAATATAAGGTACGTATCAAGGGTAAAGTGGAGCAATCAAGGGAAATGAGTAGCGCCCTCCCCTACACCTCGGTGTAGTAGCTATTGAAAAGGGAGCCTTTCTGGTTGCCCTCGATTACGGTCGCCAACTTTACTTACTTTATATATATATATATATATATATATATTATGTGTGTGTGTGTGTGTGTGTGTGTGTGTGTGTGTGTAATAAATGAATAGACAGTTGCCGAGACACGAACTCATTAATAATAGTTTGCTAATCTAGCTTGGTATCACGGAAATATGAGGCACCCAGTGAGACACAATCTCACTAGTCTAGCTTGCTAACCATTACACTACACAAGGTGACCAACTGCTATGAAGTAATTATTTAATAAGCTTTGCTTAGTTGTGGCACAAGCCAGAAGTATGAGGCGCCCAGTGAGAGTTTAACTCACTAGTAACAATTTGCTAGTCTAGTTTGATAGTTTTTTTGGGTTTTTTTACCAAGCTTTGTTTAGTCGTGACACAAAACTGAATGGGGCACCCAGTTAGACTCGAACTCATTTGTAATAGTCAGCCAGCCTAGCTTTTCAACCAACACCACACGAGGTGTCTCATTTTTATGAAATTTAATCATAGACACACAAAAAAGAGACCATTTCCACAAAGGTGAGGTTTTCTTATAAATCATAAGACGTGTTTCTGTTTTTCTTTTTAAATATTGTTAATTCAATGAATGAATAAATAAGTCAATAAAATATGATAATTATTAATTCAACTTTTCCGTATCGATAAATTTAAACAAATGATGTTAATTTTTCAATGTAATAAATAATTTTAAATAGGAGACAGTTGAGTATTGTTTAAAAATTTAAGAAAGAACCAATAAACAAAATACCTGACTTCCGATTATCAACAGGTAGATAATAAACTAAATGAATAAATATAAAACAAATCTTTTAAAATAAACAAATTACGACGAAGAAGAAATACGATTTTTTTTTGTTTACAAAATAAATAAATAAGTCAGTAAGAAAGGATATTTATTCGACTTCCTACCAAGTAATCGAAACTCACACGTGACCCTTACAAAAACTGCTTGGTCCCGCCAGCCTTCGCCTTTTGGGGTGTGATTTATCTGACATCTCACCGTGTCAGAATATGGCACAAGGCCGTTTTATAGTGAGGACTGCGCACGTATCGAGACTCATGTGCAGCAGGTGTAAAAATTCTTGACCCCGTCGGCATCCCCTTAATGGGGCGTCTCAGGTACAAAGCAATAAACTTAATCCTGCAAGCAGGCAAAGACTTGGGGGTTGCGGTTACCCGAGGACAAGGTGTCACAGTAGGCAAACAACATGGCACAAATGTCAGATGGCGTCTGGGGCCTCAGGGGTCTTGTAATAAACTCAACCCTATTAAACAGATAGTGCCTGGTGGGGAAGACAGCCTGGAACCAAACTAATATTGTTTTCTCAACCACCTTGTAGGATTGCACCTGGGCCAAATAAGCATGAAATAAATCAATAAGAAAAACGTTTTTGACCGACAATTAAAAAAACAAACAAAAACAAATAATTAAGGAAAAAAAAAAAATCAAACTTATGAATTTCACATTGATTATTTTAAATTGGTTTGGTTTTGTGGCACATCAACCTTTGAGGGTTATTTAATGCCAAATCCTGATTTTACATTTCCATTAAATATGATTTGTTAACGCATTTTGTAGACAGTTAAATGATCAAACAGTTCTATTCCCAACAATTCAATTTAGCATAAGTCAACAAAATTAAATGATTCCAAGTATTTCTATGTATCACTAACAATTCAATTAAACAGCAGTCATTTGTTTATACACAGTTAAATATAAAAGCAGTTCTATTTTTAACAATTCAATTTAGCAAAAGTCAACAAAGTGAAATGGTTCCAAGTATTGCTATGTATCACTCTAGACAAGCAAACATTTACAAATGAGTTCAAGTCTCATTGGGTTCCCCATTCATACGGCCTTGTGCCACATCTAAGCAAAAGGCTTTGTAAAGTTACATTTGCACGCATTTGAATGGTTCCAAATATTGCTATGTATCACTCACAAACCAATTAAACATCTTTCATTTGTTTACACACAGTTAAATATAAAAACAGTTCTATTTCAAATAATTCAGTTTAGCATCAGTCATTT
Organism: Sepioteuthis lessoniana; assembly: GCA_963585895.1. Taxonomy (NCBI): domain Eukaryota; kingdom Metazoa; phylum Mollusca; class Cephalopoda; order Myopsida; family Loliginidae; genus Sepioteuthis; species Sepioteuthis lessoniana. The sequence goes on from OY757942.1 coordinate 1,968,092, forward strand.
GTTGGCACACAGTTTAAATGTCAAACAGTTCAATTTGACCCGAAGATAGGACCCTATCAGGTGTTACCACTCCGAACCAGAGTGGACATAGGAGACCTGTCCGAGTGACAGCTAGAATCTAGAACTCTTTTTGCCGAGATAAATGGGGCACCCAATGAGACTCAACTCACTTGTGAAATGTGCAGGAGAACATCAGTTATGTGTTTGTCTGAGCTTGCTAAACAAATCTTGCTTGGATGGTTTGCAAAATGGGAGTTGCAATAATAGGGAAATTCCAAAAAGGTAATGATAAAATTAGGTTGGGTTTGGTTTTATGGCATATCAACCCTTGTAGGTTATTTAAT
>OY757942.1:1970935-1990935 GCA_963585895.1 Sepioteuthis lessoniana
TTTTTCCTTTCCAGCTCTTATATCTTATAACATCCCTTAGGACTTTTCACAGCAAATATTGCCGAAGTTATTGAACTTGTAAGTAAGTACTTTCCTCGAAAAGTACATGAACAATTTGAAACATGAAGAAAAGAAAGATTTAATTTTACTTAATCAATTAAAATAGCTTCGTGGTGATGTAGATGCGATTTTAAATGCGGTAATTTACTGTAACGAGAGACATTGTCCGTGGAATTGAGGAAGAGAATTGTAGGGTAAAATGTTGTGATCCATAACAACAGTAGAAAAACTGTTGAACCCGAGGTTTTTGTGTGATAATCGGTACTTGTGGTAGTCGTATACATTTAGTATTAATACTTTACTTCACTCTCTCGTCAAATGTATCGATATAGTGGTTTAAAATAAATTTTTTAAAAACCTGGTATCTTACTTAGAAAACCAAGTAACGTTTTGTATGATCAATTGATTGAATTTAATATTCTTAGAGTAAATAAACAAAAACACTCACCCTAGAGACGGACTTTGAAAACGGTAAAAAAAAAGGGTAGGAATAATAACCACTTGTCTTTTAGATTGAAATCTACGACTAACTTAAAAACAGTACTAAGCAAATAATAGTATTCACTAAATTCAGTAATATTACAAGTACTCTGCTCTTTTTTTAATAGCAAAATACGTTAATGACCAAAGAATGACACTAAGAATGTTACTTATGACGTATTTTAGATTTTGAATAATATTTTGGGTTAAAAATCCAAAAAAGTTAATTATTATCATGTAAAAGAGAGTGAATATACTAATAATATTTAGTGTTCAGCTAATTCCGTAATATGGGTACTTATTTACCTGTTGTAAAATATCCTACTGTTTGTGTTGGTCAATTTAAAAGTAGCAAAAGGTAAAACAGATTTTAAAAAGTAAAAATTTAGAAGTTAAGTTGAATAAATTAATTAATCTAGTAAAATATTTGTGAATATCTTTGTAAATATTTTGTTTTTTACTCGACACAAGGTGATAACTAATTAACACGTTTTAGTCAATTACCAAATGAACCAATTTAAATTTTTTTCCGTACGACGTTCAAATTAACAATTTTTTAAAAATCGTTTAAAAAAACGATTTGTTGAAATAGTTAAGTCTTTTTGTTGTTATTTTTTTTTTTTACTGTGTTTGTGTGTATTTTATATAATTTAAAATAATCTTCTTTTCGTCTTTTTTTTCTTTTCTTATGTGTGTTGATAAAACTTGGTTTCTTTTTCTAAATGGGGGGCCCAACACGGAAAAAAAGAAACCCACTAGGAATTCATTCTTCTGTCTCCAAATTCCAAGGTGTGAAACGGGTCCAAGCAGAAATACTGCAAATAGCAGCAATCTACAAACCTTTGCAAGAATGTCCGTGAAAAAAAACCCTGAAACAATCGTTAAATTAACCAACTTGATATTTGCTGTTTTCTTGTTTTAAATAACAAATCTCTTAATGTTTACAATTTCCGTAAAATGATTCAGAGTTATCTCCCCTTATCAATTCTAGTTACGTCACTTTCGCAGCTGTTTTAGTTATTGGTCAATAACTAAGTTATATTCAGGCAGGGTTAAATAGTACTGCCAGGGATAAAAAAAAAAAATTAAAAAAAATAGCACCCCTGAATAAGTTTCACACTAAAGTTTTGCTGGGTGACGATTATTCAAAAAGTAAAGCTTCATTTTAATTTGTTTTGGATTACAATCACTATTATTATTATTTTTTATTTTGTTTTATTTATTTTATTTTTTTATAATTTTTTTTTATCATATCATATTTACCATATTTACCATATTTACCAACCCCTCCGCTTGGGTAAGATATGACACGAGGTCAATTTTTAAGCAGAGTTTAACAGGTTTGAATTCAGAGTTTTCCTTCTCCTAGACTAGTTACCTCATCAAGGCTGAAGAACCTAGTCTGCCCTACTATTTACCCATAGCTGGGGAGAGAATAATTGAATTTATACCTTTCCCAAGGGTATTAGTGCTATGTGAAATGCAATCATTCTCGTCCAGGATTTGAACACATGTCACCGTGTCCATTTCCTATAACGATAACCATTACACCACGGGCATAAAAAGTTGGTGACCGTTGTCGAGGGCAACCTGAAGGCTCCCTTTTCAATTGCTACTACACCGAGGTATAGGGGAGGGCGCTACTCCTTTCCTAGATTGCTCTACTTTACCCTTGATATGTACCTTATATTGCTGAGTGTTAAGCAAGGAGGTATCAAGTACCATTTTTTTGAGTCTTTGGTATGACGCGACCTGGAATTGAACCCAGGTATCCCAGGCCATTGATGAACACTCCGCCTACTTGTCCAATGTAAAATTTTCATAATGTAAGTAGATACAGTATTTACCCAATTTCAAGTCCAAGATGAAGCTGTTTAAATTTCACTTTGAAAAGGCGTGTATCTATCTGGTATCATCCTCCACGAGCTGTAGGGAATAGCAGGGCAAGCTGGTTTTTTTAGCCTCGGTTAGGCAACCAATATAGGAGAAGGAAAAGTCTGAGTTTAAATCAGGTGTACTCCTCTTAAAAATTGACCTCGTGTGCTAAAAGATGGGTTGGGTAAATGCAGTATTGCTCTTAGATAAGTGCTCCTATAAGTATTCCTATCTAATACTATCAATTTTTAAATAAAAATCAATTTTTGTCTAAAGTAAACATACCAATTTTTTTTTTTAATTAGAATAAATAAAATACAATAAAAACGGATATCATTTAACATTATTTATTTCCAAACTCTACATGATAGATAGATTGATTTTAATGGCATGTCAACTCTTCTGGAACTATTTTATGCCTAATGCTAAGAGAATTGTGTACATTGTACCTTTATATTCACATTTTTTGTATATTTTTTTTAAGATTGAGTCATTGATTTATTTTAATGGCATCTCAATCCGTTCGAGGTTATTTTATGCTTAGAGGTTAGGGAATTGCCTACATTGTATGCTTACATTAACATTTTTTTATGTAGTTGTTTCTTAAGAGTTTTTTGCACACAGTTATATATCCAGTATTCCTATCTAATACTAATAATTTGCAAACAGATATATTTAACCCATAAATTGGACCACAACAGCTACTACTAATTCAGAACAGAGTTGACTTGGGAGTAATGGCTATGAAGAGATACTCCACTCTCCCTAGATCTCCAGAACTAGAGCCTCACTATCAGATGCAGTTTAGTGTCATGCTCAGGATACTCCTTTCTAGAGGGTTCTTACATCTTTGCCAAGAGAATACAGGGTGTAGAAGCAAAATTAGGAATATTTTAGTATATTTATAAACAACTCAATTATAAAACAAGATTAATTTTAATTTTTAAAAATAAACAACAAAATAAGAAGATAGACACAAAATAGTAAATTTTTTTCAATTATTGTATCAACAGACCTCTAAAACGATCTGCATGCCTTTAAAATAAATTCTTCAGACATTTTATTCCATTCCTTCTTAATAGCAGTCTTAAGCGAACCAATATTTGGATTGGAAGTTGTATTTGTTTTGTTTTCTAAAATGCCCCATAGAGCATAATCAAGGGGGTTACGGTCTGGGCTTAAATTATTTAATTGCTATCCTCACAGTTTTCTCGTGGACTTTCTCATTGACTTTGTAGGGTCCTTCTTAATCGTCATAGTAACAACAGTTAAAAAGCCTTTTTTTCATTTTTTGTTCAATCCTCTACTTCCCCTTTTCCTTAAAAAGCTCTTTTTCTTTGCTTTGTATATAGTCGACAAAGAAACTTTGGCTTGGTTTTGGTGTTAAGCAAATCATAGATTCTTTGTCGTTTCTTTTCTTGCTCACTCATATTGGGCTGAATTTTAATAGAAAGTGCTTAAATGATAGAGCTAATCATGAAAATTTTGATTCAATGTGTTTTTTTTTTTTGTTTTTTTAAATTGGACTAATCGGATAAAAAAAAGTTTTAAAAATTATTCTATATTTTGCTTTTGCACTCTGTACAGTCAGCTGATTCTAAGCCTTGCTGATAGAGAATCAAAACTTAATAGGATTGAATCTTTGTCACCAATAACATAAATATGTAGCTCTCCAAAAATAAGTTGGGAGTTCCCATGGCACAGTGGCTAACAGAAATCAGTGACCATTCTATATTAAATGTGAAAGTGAAAGTGAAAATGAACTCCTCTTATAAAATGTAAAATAATTTTTTTCTGAAAAATAAAAAAGATTGCAATGAGTTTACCGGCCTAATTAGTTCAGATCCCCCCCCCCAAAAAAAACTACTGGAATTTTCTTTTTCCCTTGTGAATTTGACTCGGTAATTGTGATATCATAGTTGACTGCAGGAGTAGTAAGGACACAAACTCAGGATTATGTGAAATAAGTATATTAAACGAAAGTATAAATACAGCATAGGTAAAAGAGTGTTAACCTTTGAGAAAAAATTAAGAAAAGGGTTCTTATTTACACTGTACCTAATAATATCCATTTTGATTGTGGAATATTCCACTATTTCTCTGTAGATGCTAACAAAACACTTGGCGAAAAGCTAGACAGTAAGTAAACAAGATGCTGTATGCTGTTGTATCGTGGTAAGGAAACGATATGCAGTGAAACAGAGTTAATTATTTACTAACTCAAGTGACACTGTCCAACTAGTATTATAAGTCTCTCACTGTAGGTGTTATGACTCAAGTTGGTTTTCTACTGACTGACGTCCTTTCAGAGCTATCTCTCTGCTTCTGTCTCTGTCTCTCTGGCTTAAGAGACACGGTGTCTTTTATACTTCCGCGATACTGGAAGTAACGTGGTACGAGCCACTATACAACAGCTGTTTTGAACAAATTGGGAAGCAACATCCTACAAAACCTCAGCTGTACAGCCACTTACCTCCCATCTCACAAAACATGACTGTAAGATGAACAAGACATGTGGAGCACTGCTGGAGTAGTAAGGACAAACTCATAAGTGATGTTCTCTTATGGACTCCTACACATGGACACACCAGTGTTGGCCGACCAACAAAGACTTACATGGATCAGCTCTGTATGGACACTGGATGCTGTCTAGAAAACCTTGTAGGAGAGATGGATCATAGGGATGGATAGCAAGAGAGAGTCAGCTGAGAAATAATCAAATCCTGGTATCTTTGGTTTATAAGAAAATTAAGTTTTTCTATAAAAAAAAATTGGCTGGAGTGTGCTTATTTATAGGAAATATTCTATAAACTAGCTAAAACAGTGTTGTGGACCAGTAAAAGGTCTGGAAGAAAGACATGAACTCGAGATTACATGAAACAAGTATATTGAACGAAAGTATAAATACAGCATATGAGGTGCCCGTGGTGTAATGGTTATCATCGTAGGAAATGGACAGGGCAACACGAGTTCAAATCCTGGACGAGACTGATTACATTTCACATAGCACTAATACCCTTGGGAAAGGTATGAATCCAATTATTCTCCCTCCAGCTATGGGTAAATAGTAGGGCAGACTGGGTTCTTCAGTTTTTGTGAGGCAACTAGTCTAGGAGAAGGAAAACTCTGAATTCAAACCTGTTAAACTCCACTTAAAAATTGACCTCGTGTCATATCCTGCCTGAGTGGAGGGGTTGGTAAATATGATAAATACAGCATAGGTAAAGGAGTGTTGAACGTCAGTCTGACTGCCAAAGTGTTAGGCTGGAGTTAACTCAACACCGAGATGAATATTCTTCTGGTATTCATAGTAATAGGAAGAGTTCATTATAGTCTGTAAGGTAGGTACCATAACACCCCCTCCCAAAACCTTACCTCTGCAGGAGTCTCAATATCGTCTCCTTTTCAGATTGATAATGATAGGATCTGGGGACTTCTGTTTCCTTTTAAATTGTTATCGTTCTGGAGCTGCTTGGGGTATCTGAATGTCAAAAGTATCGTATATGGTATCCATAACTTCTTCCTGGGGAGTACTTGCGATCTCATCCTCGTCACCAGTTGTTGTGGACCAGTAAAAGGTTTGGAAGAAAGACACAAACTCGGAAGTACGTGAAACAAGTATATTGAACAAAAGTATAAATACAGCATAGGTAAAAGAGTGTTGAACGTTAGTCAGACTGCCAAAGTGTTAGGCTGGAGTTAACTTAACACTGAGATGAATATTCTCCAGGCATTCATAATAATAGGAAGAGTTCATTATTGTCCATAAGGTAGGTACCATAACAAACAGTGTATTATAATGTTCAAATCTTCGACAGAACTGTCAGCATTTTACTTTCATGTCAATGCCCTTGGGAAAGGCATGAATCCATCTCTCTTTTCCTCAGCTATGGGTAAATAGTAGGGCAGAATGGGCTCTTTAGCCTTGGTATGGTAACTAGTCAAGAAGAAAAATTCTGAATTTAAGCCAGGTGTATCCCATTTTAAAAAATGGCCTTGAGCCATATCCAGCACATAGCAGAAGAATCGGGTAAATGCATACTTCTTGAATAGAAGCATTATTATCATCATGGACAGCTGTTGCAACAGGAACCCAGCTGGTCATCCAGTTTTAAATGTATTTCCAAAAGGCTATTATATAGGGCAAATTTTGGAAAGTAAAGCAGATACTTTTTAGAGAGTTTGATTCTTACAGAGTGCCTCATACCTCTAGCCTTGTGCCAAACTAAATTAAGTTTGATAAATGATAACATGACTAAAGTGGCAGACTATGATATCATAGTTGACAAGTTTGAACACCTGTTCCACTAATAAGTTCACTTTTAGACTAATACCCCTCAATTCTTCGAGTATGGGTTAAATAGTACCACTACTGTTCTTCTAGAATTGGTTTGGTTTGATTTTATGGCACATCAACCATTGTAGGTTATTTAATGCCAAATCCATTTTTAGACAAATCAATTTATTTCAAACAATTGAGTTTAGTATAAGTATATTTTTTGTCCACACACAGTTTACATGTCAAAATAGTTCTATTTCAAGCAATTCAGTTTAGCATAAGTACACAGTGTAGTTCTATTTGACTCATAGATAGGACCTAATCAGGTGCTACCACTCTGGAACAGAGTGGACCTGGGAGCAATAGCAATGAAGGGGTACTCCACATTCCCTAAAGCTCCAGCATTAGTGGAGCCTCACCATCAGATTGTTTAGTGTCATAACTAGGACTCTCATTGGAAGAGGGGGGGGTCTTGCCTTTTGGCAGAGAAGCAGTCGATGTATTCTACAGCCCCAGCCCACTGGGCAATGTTCTTCAAGAAGGATGGTTTTGGCATTAAATAACCTATGAAGGTTAATATGCCTTTAAATAAAGACACTAAACCAAACCTAAAATATCAATCTATCTTAGCTGTTCCTATCAATCTATCTATTTTCTTTTCAGAATGAAATTTTTTTTACTTTTGTTCCCTGCAGTGATAGATATGCTTGATCAATTTTGGCTGGTTGGTTGGTTGGTTGGTTTTTTATAGCATATCAACCTTTGTAAGTTATTTAACACCAAATCCATTTTTATACAAATAATCAGTTCAATTTCAAACAATTCAGTTTAGCATGAGTGTACAGTTTAATTGTCAAAAACATTTCTATTTCAAGCCACTCAGTTTAATCAAGCAGTTCTAATTCAGTTTAGTATAAGTAGAGGTTTTGTTTACACACAGTTAAATATCAAAACAGTTCTATATTAAACAAATCAGTTTAGTGTAAGTACAGTTTCAATATAAAAAAACAGTTCCATTTCAAATAATTCAGTTTAGCATAAACACGCAGTTTAAATGTAAGTACGGTTTAATTGTCAAAAACATTTCTATTTCAAGCTATTCAGTTTAGTCAAACAATTAAGTTTAGCATTAGTATGCTGTTGGTTCTATTTAACCCATAGATAGGGCCCTATCAGGTGCTACCAGAGTGGACCCGGGAGCAATGGCAATGAAGGGGTGTTCCACATTCCCCAAATTCCCAGCATCACTGGAACCTCTCCATCAGATTATTTAGTGTCATATCCAGGACTCTCATTGGTGTGTGTGCAGGGGGGGTCTTACCCCTCTGCAGAGGTGCAGTCAGTGTATTCTACAGCCCCAGCCGACTGGGCAATGATACAGTTTTGAAAAGATTTTATTTTCCAAATTGTGACTACAATTTTTCATAAAGATATTTTCCCTTAAATCTTTATTAAGAGACAGCTTACCTTAACAAACTGCAAAGATTTTCTTATTGGACCCTTAGGTACTGTGGAACCAACTTAGATAAACCATGGTCTGAGTCATTTCATTTTCAATGCAGGGAGAGTCCCTGTGGCATTATGGCTAACTGTGGCCTCAAAATAAGCAAGTTCAAATTCCAGTCATCCTATCACATTTCCTTTCAAACTAATACCCTTGCAAGAGGTATGAAACCACCTTATCCTCCCAGTCATTGGTTGACGAGTATCATGGCTGTTCTTCCACAAGGCTTGGCATTAAATAACCTAAGTTTGATATGCTATTAAACTAAGAAACCAAACCAGACCAAAAGTAAGTAAACTCCTTATATATATATATATATTATTCAGTCCAGATAAACTGGACTCAGGAATAATTCCATCAGGACAAATTCATTTCACTATGAACATTAAAAATTTTTCTGGTAAAGAGCTCAATGTAACTAACATCACAGAGCAATAATTTCTTTAATAAAAACAAAAATCAGTCACATTAGGATTATAGATTAATTTCCATCCTGTTATGGGTGTTGATAAATATCAATAACACCAAAAAGATTTATCCATTGGATCTGAAGAAGTCCTGTTTTTCTATGTTATTGACATTTATCAATACCCATAACAGGATGGAAATAAATTTATAATCCTAATGTGACCAATTTATATATATATATATATGCAGTTTTATTTTTGGTTTGGTACTGTGGAATCCTTTTTGATAAACACCGGTCTAAGTTATTTCATTTTCGATGCAGGGAAAGTCTGTGCTGGACTGCAGCCTCAAAGTAAGCAAATCTGATCTCCAGTCACTCTTTTACATTCACTTTTGGACAAATACATTTGAGAAAGCTATAGACCACCTTAACCCCACCCCTAACAATAGGTTAAATAGTACCACTACTGTTTGTTCTTCAACAAAGATGGCGTTGGCATTAAATAACTCCCAAAGGTTGATATGCCATTAAACAAAAAAACCCATTTCCATTGCAGTTATTATTTACCAAGCTTTGTTTAGTCTGGCAGACAGATTAGAGGGGGAAGTCCCCATGCCGTTGTGGCTAACACGTTGAATAGCAACAAGCAAGTTCCAACTCTTGTTGCACTATTGTTCTTCGAGGATGGCATAAATACTCCATGCACCTTGATATGCCATCTCCTCAATTGTCTCATAACAAGAGCCTCTGAGCTTAGGGAATAACCAAAAGTCACAGGGAGCAAGATCTGGACTATAGGGAGGGTGACGAACTGTCTTGATGCCCATCTTGGTCAAATAGTCTGTGACAACGATGGAGTTGTGGACTGGTGCATTGTCCTGCTGGAAATGCAATTGACCCGATTTGAAGAGTGCTGGCCTCTTCTGACAGAATCTCTTCCGGAACTCCCTTAAAAGCTCAACATAGTAACCCTAACCCTAACCCTTTGGCCAATCAACTCTGGTGTATTGACATCATTACTCCTCCCACACCTTTCATCATCCCTCACAGACTCCCTGCTTTTTTTGAATCTCTTATGCCACTCAAAAACTGATGCTCGATTCATGTAAGATGCTCCAAAAGCAGTCTGAAGCATTCCATATGTTTCTCTGGCATCATTTTTTCCAAGTTTAAAACACAATTTTATTGCATATCGTTCTTCTAAAGTGTCCTCATGTCCAGATTGCATTTTTGAAATTCACCAGCTGTGACAATTAGGCTGTAGTTGTTCATTTGAATGTGAAATCATAAAAATTGGTAAGTCATCTCATAAGATGTATAGGAATAACATAGTGAATTTTCAAGAGTCTAAGACAATTTTAAATGCCTGTATAAAAAAAGGTTAGGAAACTTATTGAATTCACCGCATATATCCTAATAAGTAAGTTCCATTAACCAAAACCAATCCAAAATAGGTATTTGGTTGTTAACAATTTCTGTTGTAGCTAAGGTCACCCATCTAATTACTAAACAGGTAAATTGTTGCTCAACTTAATTTCATTTTTAATCTTGGTTTAAATCTATGTAGTGGCTGGAAGCGTGGTATTTGGGGACGTTTTAATAAGGTGACTCTGCTGTCTAATGAATATGCATATTTGCATGCGCACATACGTGCTATGCAAATATGACCATAAAGCACACATATAGAATAAATATAAGCAGCGATCATCAGCATTCAGCCAAACATTCTCTGTGAAGAACACCCCGGAGCCTGTTCTGGATTTCGGTCTGGAGCATGGTTCTGCAAAAGGAACTTATGTATGGCACTAGACCTTGGTGTCTAGTTCAAGCCATAACCCAGCATACGTGCCCAGACCCACATTTGGGTTCGTGAAACTGCTTGGCTCATCCGGCTCACATTGCACCAAGTGAGCCGATGAGCAGCATAGACTAGCAGGGTTCGAGTCTCGGTTCGTTCCCAACCCCCCTCTCCTTTATCCCCACTTTAATCGGCTTTTGGGCTTCTGACCTTGTGTCAAGCCTTGTCTGGTGGGAGACATTGGCAAATAGCGGCGATCATCAGCAGTCAGTCGTCCAGTAGTCGAGTAGATATGATACACGTCAGCTGACCTTGGTACTACTGCATGGATCTGGTCAGGCATGTCATATCTCTGGTTACGTTAGTTGGTTGAGGCTGCCTGATGCGAATGCTGGGCTCACCCAGCTCTTGCGTCACATGGCCGAGACTAACTTACTCCTTTAACCTTAGGGGATGTCCCTCCAAGCTCTAACCCTCTTCAGAGGGGCTAGATTTATCACCTGGCACCTGAGGTGCTCCTTTTTAGGTGAATGCCGACAGGGCCCGAGATATTTTTGGGAATGCCGAGCATGTTTGGGTTACAGTCCTGTGCCTGGACCCACCTTAAAAAAGGCCTTGTGCTTAATTCGCATGTTAGGTGGGGGCACTCAATAAATACCTAAATATCTTGATGTTGAATAAACATCACGCCATATGTACCACCAATGCTCCAGTTTGACTATAACCAACACTGACGACTTCAGCCAACCCAACAAAGTTAAACTTACTTTAATGGTGAATAGAGTTGTCTCCCCTATATTATCAACTTGGTTTTTAACCCTTTTGGTCAGAGAGCAACTCTAGTCATATGAATATACCTAATACATGTAAGCGAGTGGCAACTTTAATCCATATTAAAAATTTGGGGTCTTATGTGATAACCCCCCCCAAATGCCTCTTATTCAATGTACCCACTCCAAAAATTAAAAAAATGAATACTTCATTACTTTAAAAACTTTTGTAAAACAGTCGTTTTTGGAAGTATCAGTGAATAAAAAATTCCCTTTTAAACACAGTTGTACAATACCCTGACACAACGCCAATATTTTTGGTATTTGTGAAACTCTAATAAAAATTTTTTTATTTGTAAGACTTTTTATTTAGTGGTCAAAAGTGCATTGCAGCTATTAAATTTGTTGCCAGATACACCATACCAAAAGGGTTAAAAAGAATGTCTATGGTCAGTGAGTTCATATCTCCTGAGATTCCCCAAACTTCCAGCCTTGTGCCAAACTAGGCTAAATTTAGTAAATAACTGCAGGGACTAACAGTGTTTAATTATTACGGCAAATAGACTAGCAGATCATAGTTAGTGCGTTTGATTCTCAGTTGACACTCTGTACTTCTGACCTCATGTAACACACAACCACTTCTTATAAAACTAGAAAAACTAATTCAGATTTCTGATTTAATTTCTGTACAGGTGAGGGGCATACAAGGGTTAGCAATGTACTATAATTTTAAAATTGTAAAATTTGGGTGAGCAATCCCCATATATATATAAATATATATAATAATAATAATAATGATAATAAATAAATATATATTATATATATATTTAATCCATGGAAAATATTGATGAATGTTGTTATAAACTTCATGGTGACAATAGTCAAGAGTGACCTGAAGGCTCCCTTTTTATTAGCTACTACACTGAAATATACTACTCCTTTCCCTGATTGGCTCCACTTTACCCTTGATCCCTACATTATAATGCTGAATATTAAGCAAGGGGGCATCAAGTACCATTTTTGAGTCTTTGGTATGACTCGACCTGGGATTGAACCCTAGTCTTTCAGGTCATTGCTGAACACTCTTCCCACTTGGCCAACAGGCCGGTATATATATATATATATATATATATATATATAATTTTTGCCACGTGGTAGTATAACTCATTCTTTTTTAAAGAGGGAATTTTTACAATACAACTGCAAAAATATTTGTTTTAAGATTATTCAACATGGTGGTAAGTCAAACAGAGTACTCCAGGCTTGAACAGAGGTCTGTCATCAAATTTTTGCTGGCTGAGAAGTGTAAACCATAAGAAATTTACAGTAGAATATGTGATTTATACAGAAAATCATATTTTAGTAAAAAAAAATGTTTATAAATAGGCTAAAGATAGGTTTGCCACTATGACCCTGAATCAAAAAGACAATCAATGGAGTAGAAACACGCAGACCCTGGAAAATGAAAAGTTCTTTGTATGGCAGTCTGTGAAGAAGGTCAAGATGATAGAGTTCTGGGACATGAAAAGACCCATCACTATTTATTTCCTTGAAAAATAAAAGAAATAATATAAGACCTTCCACAGTTAAGACTCCTTAACCATCACATAATAATACAGTTTGTATGATAGGTTATGGTCATTGTTGGTGACCAATCGGAACACACAAGAGATGCATCATTAGGCTTAGTTTTGGCGCATAAATTTAGATTGCAAAGGTGGATCATACTTCTTTAGCGGCAACTGCTCTACGAGCAAGATGCATTCAAGATACCAGCTACTTAGGGAGCTGTTGACCCCTGTTAAAAGACAAACTATAAGTGGGGCAGAGATTCATACTTCAACCTATATTTTTATTTCATAATATTAACTTGCCCAGTCGGCTGAAGAGGAGTAAGACTCCACTGAATGTCCTGGATATGACACTTAATAATGAGGTTCCAATAATGATGGGCTTTGGGGAATAGAGAGCACCCCTTCATTTCCATTGCTCCCAGGTTCACTCTGGACCAGGGTGGTAGCATCTGATAGGGTCCTATTTATGGGTCAAATAGAACTAAACCATGGTTTCGAGAGTTTACTGTTTTTTGCATTTAAACTGCAAAAATTTTTGTTAAACTGAATTGTTTAAAATAGAATTGTTTGAATTAGAACTGTTTGACTAAACTGAATAGCTTGAAATAGAAATGTTTTTGACAATTAAACTGTGTAATTATGCTAAAGTGAATAGTTTGAAATAGAACTGATCATTTGTATAAAAATGGATTTGGCATTAAATACCCTATGAAGGTTGATATACCATAAAATCCAAACAACCAACCAACCATAATACGGCAAATAATATGGCAAACAACCAACCATAATACGGCAAATAATACGGCAAACAACCAACCATAATACTACGTTTATTGCAAATATTGACACTGAGCTACTGCGCACATTGCACACAAGCAACACCAAACCAACTAGTCATGGTAATTGTGTGACCAATTAACCTGCCAAGTGTTCGCTGGATTTTCTGGCCATGGTAATTCAATTTATATCTAAATTGAATTGTTATAAATAGAACTGTTTGATCATTTAACTGTGTAAATAAATGACTGATATTTAATTGAATTGTTAGTGTTAGATAGCAATACTTGGAACTATTTATCTTTGTAGACTTATGCTAAATTGAATTGTCAGAAATAGAACAGTTTGTCATTTAACTGTGTGTAAGCAAATGACTGATGCTTCATAAAATTGTGAGTGATACATAGCAATACTTGAAAACATTAACTGTGTGCAAACAAATGATTAATTAAGAATAAAGTTATTCCTATTATCCTATTTACCCAACCCTTCCGCTTGGGCAGGATATGACACAAGGTCAATTTTTAAGCGGAGTTTAACAGGTTTGAATTCAGAGTTTTCCTTCTCCTAGACTAGCCAAGGCTGAAGAACCTAGTCTGTCCGACTATTTACCCATAGCTGGAGGGAGAATAATTGGATTCATACCTTTCCCAAGGGTATTATTGCTATGTGAAATGCAATCAGTCTCGTCCAGGATTTGAACTTGGGTCGCCGTGTCCATTTCCAACAATGATAACCATTACACCACGGGTACCAAGTTATTCCTATTATATAGAAATAATTGAAACCATTTAACTGTGTGTAAAAAAAGAATGAGCTCAGGCTTGTTTAAAAATGTTATCAACAAAATGTGTTTAGAAATGATTTAGCGTTAAATAACCTACAATGGTTGATATGCCATAAAACCCAACCAAACCAAATCATATATATTTATTATATATGTATAAAGAGGATTTGGCATTAAATAGCCTACAATGGTTGATATGCCATAAAACCCAACCAAACCAAATCATATATATTTAATAGATATCTATAAAGAGGATTTGGCATTAAATAACCCACAACGGTTGATATGCCATAAAACCCAACCAAACCAAATCATATATATTTAATGCATATGTATAAACAGAATTTGGCATTAAATAATCTACAAGAGTTGATATGCCATAAAACCCAACCAAACCAAATCATATATACATTTAATATATATGTGTATATAGAGGATTTGGCATTAAATTACCTACAATGGTTGATATACCATAAAACCCAACCAAACCAAATCATATCTATCAAATATATATGTATCAAGAGGATTTGGCATTAAATAACCTACACTGGTTGATATGCCATAAAATCCAACCAAACCAAATCATATATATTTAATATATATGTATAAAGAGGATTTGGCATTAAATAACCCACAATGGTTGATATGCCATAAAACCCATCCAAACCAAATCATATATATTTAATATATATGTATAAAGAAGATTTGGCATTAAATAACCTACAATGGTTGATATGCCATAAAACTAAATGAAACCAAATTACATTCACTTTCAGGTTAATAATCTTCGTAAAGTTATAAAGCTCGCAATTCACCCCCAGGTGTGGGTTAAATAGTACTACGACAATCCCTCTACAAGAATGGCTTTGATTTGGTTTGGTTACTTTGGTTACTGGTATATCAACCTTCATGGGTTATTTAATGCCAAAGCCACCCTTGTAAAAGAATAGTTATGATTCATGCTTTTCCCACAGGTATTCGTCCAAAAGTGAATGCAATAGCCTGACTTGAGTTCCATCTCATTTACTATGAAGTTGTAGTCAGGTACGTTAACCACTACACCAAGGAGACTCTCTACAGATATGCCTTTGACATTGGATAACCTATGCCAATAAATAAATAAACCAAACTAAACCGGACATCTCTCGCGAAAAATAGTGATGCGTAGGAGGGAAATCACTTGCATAAATATTTCTTAGTTACTCCCCTTTGACTATGAGTTTTCTTTGGAGATGATGAGGTATATTTGAAGCAGGGTTCGAGTCTCGGCTCGTTCCCGACCTTCCCCTCCCCTTTATCCCCACTTTAATTGGCCTTCGGGCTTTTGACCTTGTGTCAAGTCGTGCCTGGTGGGAGGCAGCGACAAATACATGAGGTATATTAGAAATTTACTAAGCTTTTTGTTTTGATGTGGCACAAGGCCATATGAATGGAGCACCCTATGAGACTCAAACTCATTAGTGTAGTCTAGTTTGCTAACCCTAACACCCCCTGAAGTACCTCAGATTACTATGTCTATTATTTATTTATTTATTGGGAGGTGCCCGTGGTGTAATGGTTATCGTCGTAGGAAATGGACACGGCAACACGAGTTCAAATCCTGGACGAGACTGATTGCATATCACATAGCTCTAATACCCTTGGGAAAGGTATGAATCCAATTATTTCTCCCTCCAGCTATGGGTAAATAGTAGGACAGACTAGGTTCTCCAGCCTTGGTGAGGCAACTAGTCTAGGAGAAGGAAAACTCTGAATTCAAACCTGTTAAACTCCGTTTAAAAATTGACCGTGTGTCATATCCTGCCCAAGCGGAGGGGTTGGGTAAATATGATTTTCTATTTATTTATTTATTCATTTATTTATTTATTATGCTTCCTTAGGGATCCCCACTTTTTATAATATTCTCACATCAAACTTAAAAAAAATGAAAAGTAAAGCATCTTTTTTCTGAACATATACACTATTCATTGAAGATTTATATACTGATCAAATTCGCTTAAGAAATTCATCCAAAAGTTCCCAAAAAATGTCCCCTTAAATTCTTACCGTTTTTTTTTTTAAACCATCCGATTCAAACTTGAATTTTTTACACTACTGTGGCTTTTTATATGAGTAGGCAATTTGTATAAAAAATATATCGCTAAAAATTTTGTTCCAAAAATATATTACAAAAAAGATCCATTTACTTTTTAAAATCTATTTTGTCAGTAACTTTCCAGTTAGAGGAGAAATATTGAATAATTAGAAATTCCATTATTTTGAAAGTTTCTGTTAGATTACTTGTTATTCTTCTTTCTAGTAAAGTAGTTAATCTTAATTTCTCTAATCTCTCCCTGTAACTGTAATCTTTTACTCTTTTTATTATTTTTGTTACTCTACTTTAATCTTAATATTACACACCAATTTGCATATCTTGACACTGGAGCTCAAGTGTGAGTAAAATGTTTTATATGAAATCTAATTAAGATTTTATACATATATATATATATATATATATATATATATATATATATACATATGTGGTGCCTTCAATAAGTTTCCAGACTTTTTGTACAGGCATTTAAAATTGTTGTAGACTCTTGAAAATTCACTATGTTATTGCTATACATCTTATGAGATGACTGACCAATTTTTATGATTTCAGGTTCAAATGAACAGCTACAGCATCAATTGGAATACACCCTACTAAAGCCTGAATGTTACAGCTGGTGAATTTCAAAAATGAGGACACTTTAGAAGGACGATATGCAATAAAATTCTGTTTTAAAGTGAATAATCTAGTTCAAATTTCACAAATATATACAATTTGAAAAAAAAAGAAAAACCAAACTTTTTAATGACTTTCTGTTCTGTTGGTGGGGGTAAGAATATGCTGACTGTAATCTCTGCAAAGACCCTTACAAAAAGGGGTGGGGTATGAGACTACACTGCATCTGATGATGAGGCTCCAGATGTCTGGGAAATGGGAAGTACTTCTTCATTACAATTATTCCAGGTCCTATTCTAATGTTATGGTCCCATCTATGGGTCTTATAGATCTTTTATTTCTGAAAGAGATCTGTTGAAAAATTATTCATTTTCAATAAGACCAAGAGCAATAGAAAAACCTCTTTAAAAAAACAACAACACAAATAATCTGAAAATGAACATACAATGAATGCAGTTCTCTCACCTCTAAGCATAAAATAAACCTAAACAAAATTTACATTGAAAATGGTTTGGTTGTTTAGGTTTTATGGCACATCAACCTTTATAGGTTATTTAATGCCAAATCCTGTTCATACATACATACATATATAAGTTGTCTCCCTTTAGTCGAGGACAACTAGAAGGCTTCCTTTTCAGTAGCTACTACACGGAGGTGTAGGGGAAGGTGCTACTCCTTTCTCTGGATTGCTCCACTTTACCCTTGATATGTACCTTATATTGCTGGGTGTTAAGCAAGGAGGTATCAAGTACCATTTTTAAAGTCTTCAGTATGACGCAACCTGTGATTGAACCCAGGTCTCCCAGACAATTGGCGAACACTCTACCCACTTGGCCAAGGAGCCGATGATTTGGTTTGGTTGGGTTTTATGGCATATCAACCATTGTAGGTTATTTAATGCCAAATCCTTTTTATACATATATATTAAATATATATGATTTGGTTTGGTTTGGTTTTATGGCATATGAACCTTTGTAGGTTATTTAATATCAAATCCTCTTTATACATATATATTAAATATATATGATTTGGTTGATTGGTTGGTTGGTTACGTTTTATGTCATATCAAACATTAGAAAATATTTTACTATCAAAGGTGCATTAGAAATTATTTTGCTATAGAAAAGATATATTAGAAATTATTTTACTATAGAAAAGATATATTAGAAATTATTTTACTATAGAAAAGATACATTAGAAATTATTTTATTATAAAAAAGATGCATTAGAAATTATTTTACTATAAAAATGTATGAGAAATTATTTTTACTATAAATATACATTGGATTGATTTTTATGAGAACAAGTTGATTTGTTGGGGCAGAGTAATAAAATATTGTTGATTTTAATTTTTATGAGAAAGCATTTGGATTTGTGGTTTTAAATTGGAGGTTTTCAACTTTAATTAGTCTTACAACAAAGCAATGAAAGATACCCAAGGCCAAGTAATAAAATTCTTGGTTAAATTGATTCTAATTATCTGGCTGTGTGAGTTCAATTCTTGTGTCAAATAGTGTCTAAAATTCATACACTCTGGTTCACTGGAAGAAATACAAAAAAAAACAAGATAAGGATGAGGTTGCCATGATAAGTGGTTTCTGGGTTTTATGGTACTACTTGGCAGGTTTGCGTTTATGGCTGGGAGCACGGCTTTAGAATCCACGGTTTTAGCTCTATCTCACCTTGTCGGATCATCAAGGTTTTTGGAACCTGAATGAAATTTCTTGAACCATCTGGTTTCTGTACTATGAACAAAAGCATGATCTTTCGCACAACAAATATTTTTAGTTGCTTTGGTGGCATTGTGGCCAAGTTCAAACTCATAAAGCAGAAGTTCCAGTTGAACTTTCACCCATGCAGCTTTCAAATTGAGCTCAGAGTGAAGCAATGCACAAAGTGTCAGCGCACCAACTAGAATGATACAACCTACCACAGTGCGTACCTTTCATGCTTTCATCAAATGATATACAGGCAGCAAACTAGCATGTATGACAAAAATATTGCAAGATTTTGACTCCCCATTTTAAAGTATAATTTTTGAAAAATATTGCAATATCTTGACCCCCCCATTTTGAAGTATAATTTTAGAAAAATATTGCAAGATTTTGACTCCCCATTTTAAAGTATAATTTTTGAAAAATATTGCAATATCTTGACCCCCCCCCCATTTTAAAGTATAATTTTAGAAAAATAATGCAATATCTTGACTCCCCATTTTGAAGTATAATTTTAGAAAAATATTGCAAGATTTTGACTCCCCATTTTAAAGTATAATTTTAGAAAAGCCTTCGCAAATTACTTAACTGCAAGTCTATTTCTTTAATCCTTTAAAATGAAGTAAATAAATGAATAAAAATAAAAAATAAAATGATTTTTATTTTTAATTTAAAGAAAACATTTCCTGATGGGTTGGGCTAAGAATTTCTTTGTACATTCCAGTAAAGCTACATTGTTTTTTGGGAGTTTTGCTTACTGTAACTGTTAATGTTGTAGGGAATGGCTTTAGTAACTTGAGTTCAAATCCTGGATGAGGCGGCGTTGGGAAAGACATGAATCCATGTTCTACTCCACCATGGCTATAAGAAAATATTTGAATGGACTGGGTTTTTCTTTTTTTTATCTTTGGTTTGGCAACCAACTGAGAAGAAAAACTTTGAATGCAAAACATCTGTAATGGATAAAAAAAAAAGAAAAAGAAAATGAAATAAAATAAAATACATTTAAAAAGGGCAGAAATTCCCAGAGGCCCCTGACAGGAAGTGGAGGCGACGCATGCCTGGAAAAGGAACCGTCCCTGCCAAAAGGAGAAATTCCCTCTCACTTCAGTGGGGCCCCTCGGACAGAAAGAATGCCCTCTCATGCGTACACATTGGTTGATTAGGTTGTTAGTGGCCTAACACCATGTCTGCTGCTAACAAATCGACACTCCTGAAACCAGCAATATAAAAACCTGGCTTTGGACAAATCAACCACTGGAGGC
>OY757942.1:1995935-2020414 GCA_963585895.1 Sepioteuthis lessoniana
ACAACTCCATCCTTGTCACAGACTATTTGACCAAGATGGGCATCAAGATAGTTCGTCACCCTCCCTATAGTCCAAACTTTGCTCCCTAAGCTCAGAGGCTGTCGTCGTTAAGAGACAATGGAGGAGATGAAAGAGGCTGTGACGAATGTCATTGACACGCTCATACAAGAGGACTTCCATGGGGCCTTCCAGAAGATGTTGGAACAGTACAACAAGTGCATTGCATCCGGAGGAGATTACTTCGAAGGGGACTAGAGTTTCATGAGTGTACTATCAATAGAAGTGCCCATACGAAAAAAGTCTGGAAACTTATTTAATGATCCTCGTATATATATATATATATATATATATATGTAACACTATGTAGGTGGTCCGCCAAGCAGACGATTCCTTTGTCAGTTTTGGCGCGAAACCAGACAAAGGGTTTTAGACCCGCGATCTCGACGTGACCGGAAGTGGTGAGAGGACGCCAGTCAGAGAGTGAGACAAAGGGACTGAGAAGTGGGCAGTTGGCGAGGGATGACGGAGAGGAGAGTCGACACCGGACACCGGAGCGGAGAGACCAGTCGGCAGGAGATAGGGTCCAGCGACAGTGAAGAAGATCGAGTCAAGATGAGTCGGCATTCCAGTTGCTTTGTGGAAGTTCCGCTAGAAATCCATGCTAGCGTTAGTCTATATATGCTATCAGGAATGCAAAGATGTTACATAGCTTCCCTTCTGCACATGAGTTAACCCCAAGCGTTTTGTTCGTTTGTTCTTTTGTTTCTCCTGTTCCCTCTATTGTATTTGATGTAGCGGTAAAGAAATGAGCGTTACCCCTATAGGAACCACTACTTGATCACCGGCCGTAAAATGGAATGGTTAGAAGAGGTTGATGTAACTGTGGGCCGAAGGGGAACGTCACATATATATATATTAGGGTAGGTTGATTTTTTTCACTTTTCTTAAAATAGTAAAAAATATCACTTACGGAAAGTTGTGTATGAACCTATTAAGTACTCATACAAAAAAATTAAATCAAATAGTTCAACGATTTTTTTAGCGTTTGGTATCAAAGATTGTAGACAAAAATATACTGAAAATTCCTCGTTTTTGCAAGATTTGGCTTGAATATTAGTGTGAAAACCAAATAATGTTAGTATTTAAATCATGGAATGTCCTTTTATTTTATAATAATGATATTAATTAAAGAAATTATGACTAATCTTCAAATTGAAAATCTCCCCCCCCCCCATTTTCAGTATCTGCTTCTATAAACTGCTTTTTATGAATTAAGCAGTAATATCTGAATACCTTAAAAATTGATTTTTTTTCTGTTATCATATTTACCCCCCCCCGCTCGGGTAGGATATGACACAAGGTCAATTTTTAAGCGGAGTTTAACAGGTTTGAATTCAGAGTTTTCCTTCTCCTAGACTAGTTGCCCCATCAAGGCTGAAGAACCCAGTTTGCCCTTGTATTTACCCATAGCTGGAGGGAGAATAATTGGATTCATACCTTTCCCAAGGGTATTAGTGCTATGTGAAATATATCAGCCTCGTCCATGATTTGAACTCGTGTCGCCGTGTTGATTTCCTACGACAATAACCATTTCACCACATTATAAGTGAAAAATATAACAAACAAAAAAATAAGGAAAAACAAACACTATTTTAATAGAGCTTAATATATACAGTCAAATTGCTCCATATAAGAACCCTTAGACATAAATGCTGTTCTCAATTTCTGACTCAAAACTTTGGCTGTTATGTGTTGATGCCTTGATTCAAAACCATATACCGTTTGTGAAGCTTTCATTGTTAACTTGACTGCCCGTTCCATTGCCTGAGAATGTGAGGGCAAATCTGGCAAGTCAAGCTTGGTTCCATTTAACAATGATTCTCTAAGTTCAGATTCAGAAAAATCTTCCGTCATTGATGGTTCAAAAATGCCACATAATGTTAAATCTATTAATTGTGTCCAATGTGTGGCATTAAAATTCATAGTTGGTATTCTTTTTAACCTTTTCCTGGTTGACTCCCCACTCCTGAGAGAATATAAAAATTAATTAATTGAATTATTAAAAAATTCCAATCTTTACTGCTTTAACAATTATGGTGAAATTAGATAAAATCTTTAAAAATGATTCTATAAATTGGAATAATTGAGTCAGTGATATATGAATAAATATTTCCTTACCTAATGGCCAAAATTCTTTTTAAAGCTTCTTCTCTTACTTCAACTTCTTCAGATTTGACCATGGAATATAGAAGGTTTTCTGGCGGTAAACAAAATGTATTACCCGGTATATTTCTTAATGCTATCTGTTGGATTTCATGAGGCTGATCCTTAATCCTCTGGATCATATTAAAAATGTGCCGTTGCTTAATGTGGAATTTATTATTTCTTTTAATTTCAAACCAACAAGTGGCGTATACATTTATGATAAAATTTATTAAACTGTGGAGTTTTGTTGTGAACCATTGTGGGTATGCACCACGAGTCCATAAGCACGTGAGCCTGATGGCCAAAGTTAACCATCTTGCCTGGTTTAAAGGACAGATTTTCCCGGGGGCATATCTAGAGTCAACCTTGCCTCTAGAAATACCTACTGCGTATTCATACAGGAGTCTTCGGTCACAACTGAGATCATATATTTCATCAATTTTCAAAATTGAATCCAGAGGACTGCTAATAGTGGAAAATGATATTTGAGATAAACCATGGCAATCCTTTGACCATAATTTCCCCAGGGGGCCACTGAATGCTGTAGGGCCTTTTGTGCAACCATCTATATTTTTAAAAAGAGCTCTGAAAGGTTTTTCATTATGGTGTAGAGAGGAACTAATTGTGTGAAGATTAAAAAAATTTTTTTTTTCTAAAATTGCAACTCTTCCACCTTCACAACCTGAGTTGGCATTAGTGTTGTCAACAAGGATAGCCTTGATAGTGTTCTTCCAGTTGAATTCATACAAAACATCCACCACTTGCTCTGTATGAACAGCACCTGTTGCATCAATATTAGGAAGAACTCTGTGTTAGATATTTACTTTCATATGGTGTCTCCTTCGTAAAAGTTAAATGGCGTTCTAGTCCCTTAGTTTTTTCATAGCTTTCTGTCCATTTTCCTCCACATTTTCCTTATACAGCAATGTGTCATTATCCATTCTCCCATCAACTGCAATACATATAAGATTTTCCATACTTTGATCATGTTTTTGTTGGGCAGTTGTTTTCACTTTAGTCTTTGCCCTGTCAACTTTACATTTATAAATAATAATATCGTTCATATTGATATTGGGTATAAGAAGGCCCATAGCCTTCAAATTCAAGAGCAAGGCATTGGCAAGGCTGGCTCCAAGATTAGAAGATATGTCTTCCCCTGACTAACTCGAGAGTATATCTTGGAAATTTGATAAGGCTATAAGGCCTTTTTGGATGACTCTTTGGCTGCAAATATTCTTCTTCTGGTTCTTCACTTGGAGAAGATGAGTAGGCGGGGGAAGAAACATTACACTGGAGATTTGATGTTGAAGCTGTTGGTGTTGAATGCAAATTTTTTCTAGACCCTCTCTTTCCTTTTTACTTTTTCTTATAGCACTTTTATCTACCGTATCTTGCTCGTAAACAGTTTTTTTAATGAATAAACACTAACTTTTAAAATATAAACAAATCAGAATAATCATATAAGTTGTATTTTTTAATAGTTAAGTCTATTCTAATGAAAAATTCAAGTGATATTCGTGATAACTAAAATCGTAAACAATAAAGAAGAAAACAATCGTTTAGGGGAAGGTAATTTCAACAAGTGAATTCCATAAAAATATACAATAAATAAAACGGCATAAGTAAATAGTTATTTGTATATTAAATTAAATATCATTGTGATTTTATTCCTTTTTAATTTTCATATTTTCATTTAATTTCTAAAGAAAAGGAATAATAAACTTTAAAATATTTATTATTAAGTGTATTGTATTATTTTATTTTTGTTAAAACTCGGTTTTTATTTAAGCGACGCGTGTTGCCGGTGACACCAATATCGTGACAAAAATCACAATTTATTTGGTCTTTAAGTTTGATTCCTCAAATAAATACAAATTTTTTGAAGAAAGATATTTCTTGTGGTAACTTTTGACATTATTTTGCAACTTTCTTTGAATGCCATTTTTTACAGTTCCAAAATCGACCTACCCTAATAAATATGCAGCAGAAAGAATGGCGTATTTTTGTTTGGCGCGTAAATTAATTTAACCGTTATGGTCGTCACATATTTTCACCCAATGAGGATGACTTTCTCAGACCATTTTCCCGGGTAGCACCAAAATGGTGAAAGCTCGCCAAACTATCTCTTCCTCAGAACCCTTCGAGAAGGACGGACGTGCTTTATGTTCGCTTCCTTCGTAGCAGCAGAAGCACAACACCATGAGGAAAGCCTTCTAATTTATGGACCTCTTGAGTTTACTCACTTGGACCAAGGGTTCCCAGTTGAACTTGAATAGATACATGTAATCCGCCACTTACAGGAACACCTTCATGTCGCCTCTAACTTTTGCTATGTCGACAGCGACGCGCAATTTCGCTCAGACATCCAGCTACCTCATTCCTGGGCAACATTATCTGGAGACTTTCATGTCTTTCTCCTAAAGCAGCCAGGACCACACATTTAAGGATGACTACATCATTCCTGTCCTTAAACAACAAAAACGATTTTTACCTTAACTGTTGCGACGCACATTCCGCTCAGGCATTTAGCTGCTAAAATTCCTTCTCAACTCCATAACTATTTCCTTCCTTCCTTCCTTCCTTCCTTCCTTCCTTCCTACGAGACTTGTAGCATAAAGGTACCCTTTATTTTGGCTGTCATTAAAACCTTATGAAAACTTTTCGATATCTCGTTCCATCTCCTTTATTTCTAACAACACAGCGAGGAACTAACAATTTTCTTAGCCTGAAAATGGTAACCTTATCATCGATATATATATATATATATATATATATTTTTTTTTTTTTCATCATACAACGTGTGGAAGCACGTGCGATACCCTAGCCTCATCAGCCGCCAACCAGGGTGATAACACAGTTTCGGTAGCTCAAGGCGGTACTGCCACTCCTGGCGCTACCGAGCAGCTTTTGCCACCAGATAGGGTATTTAAAAAAAAAAAAAAGAAGAAAAAACCTATGTATACACAAGATCAACTAAAAGCGGACATTACATTAGACGTTCGTTCATCTTCATTTTGGTGCAGTTTGTGATTTAAAAAAGCGTTTACTTACGGCCGTTAGATGTCATAGCAACCGTTTCTTGATTTTGCGTAATTACATGAGAATGGTGGTTACACGTGTATAACATTCGTGTTGAAATCCTTTCTATATCCGTTATCTTTTCGATTCGTTTTCTTTTATTTATGCGTTACTGCCCAAAAGCACTCGAGACAAGCGTTATATATAATTCCGCTAAAAGATTTTATTTGTTGATCAATGGGCCCTCAAGATGGGTGGTGAGTAAAAAGAAAGCTCCTGGTCTAAGTTAGTCCAGGTAGCTATCTGATTACCCTTGGGCCACTAAATTCTTGGCTTGAAAAAAATGTCTCCAGGACGCTGATGGTCAGTAATGGGCACGTGAATACTGTGGGGGTAAACCTGACTCATAGGCCCATCAATCGATTTACATTCTCCGGCAGGAGAATTACGTTCTTCGCACCAGCGCGCCTTGTGGATTCGTGTTCCTCGCAAGCTGTTGAATTTTCTACCGCAATCACACGTTGTAGCCGGGTACATATCCAGATCGTTACCGTAGGAGCAAGTAAGATGGGTGATATATTCTCCCTCCCCGCTACAGACACCCTGAGGGCATTTTTCTTTCATTGTATTATCCATATTTGTTAAAATTCCTGTCTTTCCAGGATGTCACTCCAACTTTCTGAAGAGTCACTTTGTCTTTCCAAAGAGTCATCTTGCTTTCCAGAGAGTCTTAGTGTTCAATATATATATATATATATATATATATATATATATATATAAGATATGAGGTTTAATCTGGTAGATATGTTGTATAAAGAAAACGGAAAAAATACAAATGAGAAAAGGTTTAGTAATTAATTTTTTTCACCTTGATAAGTTCCATTGACGCGTTTTGACAGGATTGTTTAAGATATGAAATTACGAAATTTTCAGGTAGAAAGTGTTTTTGTCATCTTCAGGATGGGAATTATGAATTCAAAAAAGTAGTTTAGAAGAAATACAGAGAAATATTTAAAAAATATTCGAAAATGTTACGTCATGAAACGTAGCGTCTATAAAACGTTGGTCAGTATAAATGGAGAGTGGAGAATGAAAGAAGAAATAAGGAGAAAGAGGGAAGAAAGAAAGAGGGAACCCATAAAGGAAGAGAAAATATTCAAAAGGTTTACGAAAAACTTACTTCCCGAAACGAAAATTTCTACCTGAAATTTTCGTTAGTTTTTAGTGTTTTGGAAATGGTTAGTTTCTCTAACACTATAAATTATTTGGCAACACAAATGAATAACGAAACTTCTTTAAAAAAAACACAACGAAAGGTTTATTATAGTAGCAGGTGTAAAGGAGTAAGAGTGACAAAGTGTCCCTTTTGGTGTCGCCGGTTAGTATGTTGGTCCTTGAGTTTGTAGGAAGTGTATGTGAAGCTAGTAGCAGCGTGTTCTTCGGCGAAGGGGTTCCAAGCGGAATCCATGGCAGTGAATGCGAGACAGGTCTGTCTGGGCTGCTGGCTAGGGGGCTCTCTAAGGTTGTCTGCTGACTACCAAAAGGACTAGAAAAAATAGTTCTAGAGATGGAGAAGGAATCAATGCGCTCTGCCTATCGATTGGTCGATTATAGCCGAATCGCATGGATTCGCGAAAGGAAATAGATCTGTAGCTGCTACAATTTCATATCTTAAACAATCCTGTCGAAACGCGTCGGCGGAACTAATTAAGATGGAACTAACTAATTAATGAACCTTTTCTCATCCATCTATGTTTTCTTCTTTCCGTTTTCTTATACAATATATATATATATATATATATATATATATATAATGATAATGAATAAATATATATCATATATATATTTAATCCATGGAAAATATTATTCTGCAACCTAAGGTTTCATGAAGTTTATAACAACATTCATCAAGCTGTTAAGAAGATGGAATGAAATTGAAAATCGAAAATGCGACAAAATACAGCTCTATCATAGATATTGAGCACTCTCCATTTTATATTGCACTTGGTTCGACACATAACCACATAGTGATTTACTGACGACCAACACTCTCATAATATATATATATATATATATATATATATAATC
The DNA here is from genome assembly GCA_963585895.1 of Sepioteuthis lessoniana. Classification (NCBI taxonomy): domain Eukaryota; kingdom Metazoa; phylum Mollusca; class Cephalopoda; order Myopsida; family Loliginidae; genus Sepioteuthis; species Sepioteuthis lessoniana. The sequence goes on from OY757942.1 coordinate 2,003,247, forward strand.
TTATTTTTTATATTTTCTAAAAATATATTATTTTAAAAATACATTATTATTATATCTATTTGTATCTATGTTAACCTTCTCTCTCTCTCTCTCTCTATATATATATATATATATATATATAGCTCATTCTATGCTGTATTCCTTCTATTAAGTATGTTCTATAAAATATATTTCTAACAATAGAACAAGACTGACCACATGTAGCTCTTAACAGCAACTTTAGCGCTCTCAGGGTGGAGAAGAGAGAAGTGGGCCTAGACAGTAAGGCACCAGAAACTGATCCCAGCATTTCCATTGACAGCTACTACTAATCTTCAGTGAGCCCTCGGGAGCTGAACTGTATGGCAGAAAAAAAGATAGCCAGCAGAAAGGTTTTGTCACTCGCTTCTTTAACCGTTAAAAGTAATTCAATTGGCATGGAGCTACCCGAGAAGTTCAACTTAACCGAAAATTCACTTAAGTTCAAATGTTCTATTTGACCCATAAATAGGACCCTATCAGGTGCTACCACTCCAAGCCAGAGTGGACCTGGAAGCGATTGAAATGAAAGGATACTCCGCATCCCCCAAAGCTCCAGCATTACTGGAGCCTGACTGTCTGATTGTTTAATGTCATATCCAGGACACTCGTTGGGAGGTTTCTTATCCCTTTGCAGTCGGTGTATTCTACAGACACAATCAACTGGGCTAGAAAGATAAGGATCATCATTAACTCACAAGAGAATAAACGACTATTAAAAAGATGGTATAAATTATAATAAATTATAATAATAAACTGATATGGTTCAAGATATCAACCAAATTATTCCATGAAAAATAAAAACAAAACAAAACAAAACACATAGATAAAATAGTAACAAACAAAAAAAACCCAACTGAACACCTGACAAAGTGTTTCGATCGATTTTCTTTGAATATGTTGACAATGTCCACTGCAGAGGTGTTACCCCCCCCCACTTCTCCTCCTAAAAGACGTATCCTGGGTATGACATTACTCCCAGGTCCACTCTGACCCTCAGCGGCAATATTTGTTCAGGTCCTTTCTATGAGTCAAATTGATTGAGTATTCATTTATAGAACCATGTGCCAAAAATTATTACTGCACAATGGCAGAATCCTTGTGGTGTAATGGCAAACGTGTTTGACGGCGACATAACTGTAAGTGGGTTCGAACTCCACTCACGTTATTATGTTCACTTTTGGACAAATACCTTAGGAAAAGGTATGACCTCCCCCCTTATCCCCACCCATTCATCTACAAGGCCGGCTTGGGCATTCGATAACCCACGAAGGTTGATATGCGATTAAACAAAGAAACTAAAACCTACGACAGCACAAATTATTATTAAAACCTTTTGAAACTGGAAATTGTAGGCGTAACAGTTGGCCAAGGCTAGACCTAGGCCACCTGTTTACCTATACGCACATTTTGGGTACGGTGTGACCCCTTAATAATTTGCTATTATCTAGTAAAATGGCGTGCGAGTATATGCCAGAAATATTACTAGAAATATTTCTTTTTTCTTTTTCTTGGTTTAGTTTTTTGGTTTAATGGTTATTTATTTTATTTTCCAACCTCCTCTCTCACTGCCTTTCGTTATAAAAAGAACTGTTCCTGCTTATAGATGATTCCTGTTTTACTAACAACTTATTTATGTTGAATAAAACCGACCAGACTTGTTCTGGTCGGCTTTGTTCGGTTCGTCGGTCAAGGCCACCTGACATGGGTGCCGAGGAAGCCTTAATACTCATGTCACGTGGCTGCCGCCGATATTTCATAGGGCCTAAGGGAGCCGTCCTTCCAGGCTCTAACTCTCCTTGGTGGGGCTAAGTTTATCGCCTGGGGCGCGCCTTTTTGGGAGAATGCTGACGAGGCATTTTTGGAGCCGCCGGGCGTTTCTGGGCTAAGGTCTTGTACTCGGACCCACCTTAGAAAAGACCTTATGTCGCATTTGTCCGGTCGGTGGGACGTACGACAAATACCGTATGTTGAATAAAACCTAAATAAGGTTTTTCTGCATCGTGTTTTCTCTTCATTACAGCCAGTCTTTATTTTTGCAGGTGTTTGACTCCAGGGTCACATGTCAGCAGCAAGCTACCGAACCAATACCCACAATTTTACACAGACAGACTTGTATGGTTATACGAAACCCAAAGATATTTTCTTCCTGCTATTAAATCGTTTCTGAACTTTCTCAAAGGAAAAGATTAAATTTTATCCCCTTAAACCATTTTTGGTTCAAGTGTTGACCTTGTCGCAACCTGACGTAACTCCTTTTAATAACCCGCCCAGAAGTGTTCTCCTCGACAGCCATTGACCATTTCGCTTCTGGGACGAATGCGAGAAAACAAAATTTAAAGACTGATAAAGATATTTTCTGACCAATCAGAAACCGTTACGCGATTTTCAAGCCGTTCCGAACCATTCTGATTGTATATAAGGGGACTGATTTAACCGAGCAATGAGAAGAAAATTGATCCTGAAAGATGTCAAACGATCATTAAGCAGCAACAGCAGCAGTTACAGCAATTTCAAAGAGACACCAAACAATCATTTTGAAGCAGCATTAAAAACATCAACGAGAACGCGACCACAGCTACAATATTTTATAATAACCAAACAATGTTATGTTATGCGATAACTTTTAGTTTGGTTGGGTTGGGTTATATGGCATATCAACCATTGTAGATTATTTAATGCCAAATCTTCTTTATACATATATATTAAATATATATGATTTGGTTTGGTTGGGTTTTATGGCATATCAACCATTGTAGGTTATTTAATGCCAAATCCTCTTTATACATGTATAATAAATATATATAATTTGGTTCGGTTTGTTTTTATGGCATGTCAACCATTGAATGTTATTTAATGCCATATCCTCTTTACACATATTATATATGATTTGTAAACGCAAAGTTTTTAGAGAGTATTTTTAAACCCGCAGGAGTTCATTTGTTTGCATGCAATTAAATGGTTATAGATATAATTTGTATGTCAATAGTTTGTAAATAATCTTGTTTTAAATGAGTCAGAGCTAATTTGCTTGCACAGGAGTGTTACCATTGTTTGCACATAGTTAAATGGATCAAAATATTCTAACTTTGATAGTTATGGTTTAAAACATCACTAGCTAATATCATCATCATCATATCCGTGCCACTAGCACGGATATCCCTGGCCCTCTTTCGCCACTTCTCCCTATCGTTCATCGCCCTAGGCAGGTCTTCAGGGCTACATTCCGTATCCTCACATAGCTGCTGTATGCATGTTCGAGCTGGTCGTCCTGCTTTTGCCCGGCCATATGTGGGGGTCCATAGGAGTACATCACTTATGAGCTCGTCCCTGCTTCTCCAGCAGTGTCCTGCATGTCTGGTTAATCTAACTTGGATAGTTTTCGTGATGGGAGGCAGGTGGCCGTATAGTTGGTACCTTGTGGGGTATTGCCACCAGGACTTGTTCAATATTGCTAGCAACATTCTTGTGTAATTGCCGTCTGGCTTCTTCTTCAGCCGTTTAGTTAGCGTCCAAGTAGTGCATCCATACAGCAGTATCGATACGAGCACTGCCTGGAAGAAACTGCGTTTCATTTTATCGGTCAGGTCTGATTTCCATATGATCGATAGCTAATCAATAGCTGTCCATGCCTTCGTTAGCCGTGTGTCGATGTCTTTTTCGGTTGATGAGACACCGCTTCCTAGGTAGGTGAACTTGTCTACCAGTTTCAGAGAGGTTCCGTCTAGTGTGGAGATGTCACCTGTTTGATTATAGCACATATATTCCGTTTTGTGTGCACTGACATGGAGGCCAAGGCCAACGGCAGCTCGTTCCAAACTATGCAGTAGTGTTTTGGCTTGGTTGGGTGTATTTGCCAGTATCGCTATGTCATCGGCATAGTCGGCGTCGGTATTGTTTTTGCGGGGTACCTTCTGCTTGTTTTCTTTGTCAGCTCGAAGCAGTTCTATCTAATATAAATAGTTTTATTTGCACACAGTTAAATGGTTTCAAGCATCACTTTGTAACACTAAAAATTTAATTTAGGTACAAAGTTAAAGAGTTTCAAGTATTTTTAATCAAGACAAATAATTCTATTCAACATTTCTTATTTGTTTGCAATCTGTTAAACAGTTCCAAGTACTGCTTCCTATCAACAACAATTCAATTAAAGTTATTTGTTTGCACACAGTTTAAATGTCAAACAGTTCTTTTTGACTCATCAGGTGCTATGACTCTGGACCTGAGCAAAGGCAACGAAGAGGAGCTTCACGTTCCCCAAAGACTTAGGGCTGGAACCTCACGATCAGATGGTTTAATGTCATATCAGTAAATCCGTCTGGGTTTTTTTATCCCTCAGCAGAGATGCAGTCAGTGTATTCTGCAGCCCCAGATGATGAAACCACAGGAAACTCATTGGGAGAGTCTTACCCCTTTGCAGAGATGCAGTCGGTGTATTCCACAGCTCCAGCCGACTGGGTGGGCAATAAATTTTATTTACAATCTCAGTACATTAACGGAAAATAAAATCATTCTTTTTTTTTTTTAAAATCTCAAACACACCTCATCTTCATTGTTGTATTCATTCTCAGTTTTTTAGGGTTAGTACGAATTATGGTACCCCAAATCGACAGTATTCATACGATGCCCATCCTCACTCAGCGGTACTATAGCTCCCGTTGTATGGGCAATATCGCGCATGTTCTTTTAATTCAATTAAAAACCCACAAAAGTTTCTGAAATAAAAACGATACGAGCATTTTATCACTTTACCAGAGACATTATACAATCAAAACAGATATTATTAGGTGTTAGGTATCACCCACCTTTTTCCACAAAATGAACTAGTCCATCTGCCATATATAGCAGTAGCTACTAATACCAAGCAGACTCGAAGGTGAAGAGCAGCTTCTCATAGGAATAATATTAGAGCGTTGGAGACTGGAGATCGCACGAGATCACCTTACTTGCTACCGTAATAACGGAAGCCAATACTATCGTTGGACTCAATCTTTATTCTGTATTCACTAATCCTATGTTCTTGTCTACTAATAGTCTCTCTATTGTATATACTTTTTCCTGAGAATATATTTCTATTTCCTCTCATATCGTGGTTTGTCCTTAGCCAATACTATCGTTGGACTATATCTTTATTCTGTATTCACTAATCCCATGTTCTTGTCTACTAATAGTCTCTCTATTGTATATACTTTTTCCTTAGAATATATGTCTATTTCCTCACATAACGTGGTTTGTCCTTTATTTAATATTACAAGCGTTCACTAATCCTATGTTCTTGTTTACTAAAAGTCTCTCTATTGTATATACTTTTTTCTGAGAATATATCTCTATTTCCTCTCATAACGTGGTTTGTCCTTTATTTAATATTACAAGCGTTCACTAATCCTATGTTCTTGTCTACTAATAGTCTCTCTATTGTATATACTTTTTCCTTAGAATATATGTCTATTTCCTCACATAACGTGGTTTGTCCTTTATTTAATATTACAAGCGTTCACTAACCAGAACGCAACATTAGGTATTATCTGTTATGAAACTTTGCGGCATTGAAAGTCCTTATCCAAGAAAATTTGTTTCGCAAATGTATAATTTTGTGTTCTACTTTGCTATGCGATCAATATAGTTAAGATGAATTTCACTTTCGTTTGCGATCTACATAGCCAAGTTGATCTACAAGAGTCAAATTCCACTTTCGCATGGGATCTACATAGCCTAGGGGATCTACAAGAGTCAAATTCCACTTTCGCATGGGATCTACATAGCCAAGGTGATCTACAAGAGTCAAATTCCACTTTCGTTTGCGATCTACATAGCCAAGGTGATCTACAAGAGTCAAATTCCACTTTCGTTTGCGATCTACATAGCCAAGGTGATCTATAAGAGTCAAATTCCACTTTCGCATGGGATCTACATAGCCAAGGTGATCTACAAGAGTCAAATTCCACTTTCGTTTGCGATCTACATAGCCAAGGTGATCTATAAGAGTCAAATTCCACTTTCGTATGGGATCTACATAGCCTAGGTGATCTACAAGAGTCAAATTCCACTTTCGTATGTGATCTACATAGCCAAGGTGATCTACAAGAGTCAAATTCCACTTTCGTTTGCGATCTACATAGCCAAGGTGATCTACAAGAATCAAATTCCACTTTCGTTTGCGATCTACATAGCCAAGGTGATGTACAAGAGTCAAATTCCACTTTCGTATGGGATCTACATATCCAAGGTGATCTACAATAGTCAAATTCCACTTTCGTATGGGATCTACATAGCCAAGGTGATCTACAAGAGTCAAATTCCACTTTCGCATGGGATCTACATAGCCAAGGTGATCTACAAGAGTCAAATTCCACTTTCGTTTGCGATCTACATAGCCAAGGTGATCTACAAGAGTCAAATTCCACTTTCGCATGGGATCTACATAGCCAAGGTGATCTACAAGAGTCAAATTCCACTTTCGTTTGCGATCTACATAGCCAAGGTGATCTATAAGAGTCAAATTCCACTTTCGTATGGGATCTACATATCCTAGGTGATCTACAAGAGTCAAATTCCACTTTCGTATGTGATCTACATAGCCAAGGTGATCTACAAGAGTCAAATTCCACTTTCGTATGGGATCTACATAGCCAAGGTGATCTACAAGAGTCAAATTCCACTTTCGTTTGCGATCTACATAGCCAAGGTGATCTACAAGAGTCAAATTCCACTTTCGTATGGGATCTACATAGCCAAGGTGATCTACAATAGTCAAATTCCACTTTCGTATGGGATCTACATAGCCAAGGTGATCTACAAGAGTCAAATTCCACTTTCGCATGGGATCTACATAGCCAAGGTGATCTACAAGAGTCAAATTCCACTTTCGCATGGGATCTACATAGCCAAGGTGATCTACAAGAGTCAAATTCCACTTTCGCATGGGATCTACATAGCCTAGGTGATCTACAAGAGTCAAATTCCACTTTCGTATGGGATCTACATAGCCAAGGTGATCTACAAGAATCAAATTCCACTTTCGTATGGGATCTACATAGCCAAGGTGATCTACAAGAGTCAAATTCCACTTTCGTATGGGATCTACATAGCCAAGGTGATCTACAAGAGTCAAATTTAACTTTCGTATGCGGTCTAAGTGCTTCATTTATTCATTCTGGTTTAAATAAATCATTGATCAATTTATTTAATTGATCTATTTATTTAATAAGATCAAATTATTTCTATAACCCTTTCTTTACAAAATATATTCTAACTGATCCCTTTCCCAACCTGTTTTACAGGTGGTTTTTTTTCATGATTCCCTACGAATAAACTCCCAATAAAAAAAAGACAAATAACCAACTGATTATCTAAAGTTTATCCTTAATTCCTAAGACCTCTCCTTTGAATTTCTTTTCAGACTTATTTTCCTTAACTTGATTCGGCATTAAATGACCGATGAGGTTGATATGCCGTAAAACAAAATAAACAACAACATATATTCATTTACAAAACATAATTACCATCTATCCATAAATCTTTATTTTAGAAAATGATTTTAAAAATTGTGAAATTTATTAATATAAAAAATTAGAATGAAGCAAATTTTAATCACGTTTACTGATTTTATCGCTGGATCGAACGAATATCAGCTCGCTTTCATTTCTTTAACGCAGCAATGACAGGGTGGAAAATCTTCTTCAGCATCAAAAAGGCTATTTCTTCATAGAAATACAACTGCTTTCGTCTTGTCGGTGATCTCGTTGTAGAACTCTTTGAGAGTTTTTTTTTTTCAGATATTCAGATGTCAATAAGGTAAAATTGGTGGTGCCCGTGGTGTAATGGTTATCGTCGTGGGAAATGGACAAGGCGACACGAGTTCAAATCCTGGACGAGACTGATTGCATTTCACATAGCACTAATACCCTTGGGAAAGGTATGAATCCAATTATTTCTCCCTCCAGCTATGGGTAAATAGTAGGACAGACTGAGCTCTTCAGCCTTGATGAGGCAACTAGTCAAGGAGAAGGAAAACTCTGAATTCAAACCTGTCAAACTCCGCTTAAAAATTGACCTTGTGTCATATCCTGCCCGAGCGGAAGGGTTGGTGAATATGATAAGGTAAAATCACAGAAAGATCCGTTGGTCGGCTATGAAGACTGGGGTCTATGTAAGAATGAAGTGCGCGGTTACCACATGTACTTTCTTTAGTCGAGACCTTTTGATACTCGAACAAACATTCATTTAGTCTTTAGATTCTCAAACAAGACATTCTCTTGAAATCAAAACAAGTGGTTATCTTGTCTGTGTATTATAGAAACAAAGAAGTGTAACGTTTCATGTTGTAGATCACAATATAAAGTGTAAACAGTTTGATCGTATACCAAAATAGCTTCATGACACATAGATCGCATACCTAAATAGTTTTAGGGCACATCGATCATATATCAAAATAGGTTTATGATACGTAGACCGCATAGCAAAATAGCTTTATGATACGCTGATCGCATCCCCAAATAGTTTCGGGACATGTAGATAGCATACCAAAATAGCTTCATGACTTGTAGATCACATACTTAATAGCTTTAGAATACGTAGATCACATACCAAAAAAGCTTCAGGACACGTAGATCGCATACCAAAATAGCTTCATGAAACTTTGATCTCGTACCAAAATAGCTTTCGTATGCGTAGATCCCATACCAAAATAGCTTCATGATACATAGACCGCATATCAAAATAGCTTTATGACACGTAGATCGCATCCCAAAATAGTTTCAGCACATGTAGATAACATGCCAAAATAGCTTTATGACACGTAGATCGCAATCCAAAGTTGTACGAAGTTTTGCACAGAGGTGGAATACTTATTTGTGGATTCAATACATATTCACACCCTGGGTTACGGAGATTCATTGCTGAAAATCGATACTGCCATGAATTGAACACTTCAGAATATATCGATTAAAATATAACCACTTGGAAGTGTTGCCCAATCGGCTGGGGGTGTAGAATACACCGACTGCTTCTCAGAGGAGTAAGCCCCCCCCCCTAACAAGTGTCCTGGATATGATACAAAACAATCTGATAGTGAGGCTCCGGTAATGCTGGAGCTTTGGGGAATGCTGAATACTCCTTCATTGCCATTGTTACCAGGTTTACTCTGGTCTGAAGTGGTAGCACCTGACAAGGGTACAATCTATGTAGAACTAAACCGCGGTTTCTTGAGTTTACAATTTTTTCATTTAAACTGCGTATTTATGCTAAACTAAATTGTTTAGAATAGAACTGTTTTGACATTTAAACTGCGTACTTATGCTAAACTGAATTATCTGAAATAAAACTGTTTTAACATTAACTCTGTGTATTGTCCACTCGGAGCTTTGGGGAATGCGGAAACACTCCTTCATTGCCATTGCTCCCAGGTCCACTCTGGCCCAGATTGGTAGTACCTGATAGGGCCTTATCTATGGGTTAAAGAGAACTAACGGCATACTTATTTTAAACTGAATTGTTTGAATTAGAACTATTTAACTAAACTGAATTGATTGAAATAGAAATGATTTTGACAATTAAACTGTACTTACACTAAAACTGCATGCTTATACTAAACTGAATTGTTTTAAATGGAACTGTTTTTGACATTGAAACTGTACTTACACTAAATTGAATTGTTTAATATAGAACTGTTTTGACATTTAACTGTGTGTAAACAAAATCTGTACTTATACTGAATTGAATTAGTTGAATTAGAACTGTTTGAATAAACTGAATAAGTTGAAATAGAAATGTTTTGACAATTAAACTGTACACTCATGCTAAACTGAATTGTTTGAAATAGAACTGATTATTTGGATAAAAATAGATTTGGCGTTAAATAACCTACAAAGGTTGATATGCCATAAAACCCAACCAACCAACCAATCACTTGGAAGTGATCGAATTTCAGAAGGTGTCCAACTTTTGACAGCCTGTAAAAACATGGCCGGGCTGAGTCTTGATCGTAACTGATCGCATCTGAAAAAAAATAAAAATAAAAATAAATACGAAGAAGAAAAAAAAGAAGAAGAAAAGATATTAACTAGATTGTCACTTGCCTAAGCTCACTTTTACCTGTCAAATGCTAATTTAAAAAGTGGGTGAGATTTCTGTCCCACTCTGTATAATATATTATATCACTTAAATATAGAAAACAAATTGAATTGTGAATGAACCCATTGTTTAATATTAGCAGCAGTCAAAGTTGTTACTAATATCGGTATACTTTCAGTGAGTGTTGGTCAGGGATCAGAGTGGAGTATCATTTTTCTTTCCATGCGACCTGTTGGCTAAGGTTTAGAATACGCCGATTGTGTCCCCTGCGGAGAGGAAGACCACCTCCAAAGACGTAACCTGGGTTTGACTTTAAACTGCATCTGGTGGTGAGGGATTAGTTTTGGAAATCTGGGGGTGGGGTGGAGTATACGTATAAATATACAATGTATGTGATTCCCTGACTCCTAGGCATAAAATAACTACAGACGGATTTGCTGGCGATAAAAATCAATCATTATCTATCTATCTATCTATCTATCTATCTATCTATCTATCTATCTCAGTCTGTCCATATCTATCTATCTATCTATCTATCTATCTATAATAATCATACAATTGTTCATATCTATCTATCTATCTATCTATCTATCTATCTAGGAAGGAGGAGAATGTAAGAAGAGAAGAGTGGGAGAGGAAGGAGGAAATAAATTGTTGCTATCAGAATTTCTTTTTCTTTCTAACTTTATGGTAGCTAAAGGTTTATTTTGATTTGAATATGAAATGTTTGTTTTGTGGGGAATTTTGTTGAGTGATGATGATGATGATTAAAATTAAAATCATCATCACGTTACCTTTTTATTTATTCATTTATTTTTATTTTTATTTTTATTCTTATTTTTGTTTTTAATGTAGTATGGTATTTATGGGCAGGTAATAAAAACGATAGTTTTGGGGTACCTTTTGCAACAACAACACACCACCACCACCACCAACAACAACAACAACAACAACAACAAAAACAACAACAACAACAACAACAACAACAATAATAATAATAATAATAATAATAAATCAATAAAAAAGAAGAGAATTTGCAAAATTGTGGACTTAGCTGACCACAGAATAAAATTGAAAGAAAATGAAAAGAAGGAGAAATAGTTTGATCTTACTAAGGAATTGAAAAAACTATGGAACATGAAAGTGACGTTTATACCAATTGTAATTGGTGCTCTTAGATTATGAAAGGGACTGGAGGATTTGGAAATAAGAGGACGAGTGGAGACCATCCAAACTACAACATTTTTGAGATCGGCCAGAATATTGAGAAGAGTCCTGGAGACTTGAGGAGACTTGCTGTCACTCAAACTTCAGAGAAAGACCATCAGCTAATGCTATTGTGAAAAACTCTCTAGGAGTAAAATAATAATAATGATAATAATAATAAATAAAAGACAAGATTCAAAAAGAATATCTCTGGAGAACTGGAAAACTACTCGAGACAAAACTCTCCAGCAGAAAACTCATCAAAGGAATAAATACTTGGGCTGTACCCCTTGTTAGATACTCGGGACCCCTTCTCAAGAGGACCAGGGATGAACTTAAACAAATGAATCAAAGAACAAGAAAACTAATGACCATACATAAGGCATTACATCCCAGAGACGACGTTGACAGACTATATGTATCTAGAAAAGAGGGAGGAAGAGGAGTTGCTAGTATTGAAGACAGCGTTGATCCATCGATACAACGGCTCGAAGACGACATAGAAGAACACGAACGAGGACTGATTACAGCCATCAGAAACGATACGGACAACACGATAGACGATAGAATGACAACAACTAGGAAACAAAAATGGGAGAAAAAACAACTCTATGGCCGCTTTAAACGACTAATAAACAACATCTCGCACCAGAAAACCTGGACAACGCCATAAGGACCAATCTTATCAAAGCGAAAATAGATAAGACGCAACAAATCAGTAAATGTAGGGTATGCGGTGACAGAGACGAAACGATCAATCACATAATAAGCGAATGCAGCAAATTAGCACTGAAGGAGTATAAGGCAAGACACGATTGGGTCGGCAAGGTGATCCACTGGGAATTGTGAAAGAAATTTAAATTTGACAATACTTACAAATGGTATATGCACAACCCAGCACTTGTCCTAGAAAATAACACGCATAAACTCCTATGGGATTTTAACATACAAACGGGTCACCTAATCCCGGCAAGAAGACCAGACCTGATAATAATCAACAAAAAAATGAAAATTTGCTAAATTGTCGACTTTGCTGTCCCGGCGAACCACAGAATAAATCTGAAAGAAGGTGAAAAGAAAGATAAGTACCTCGACCTTGCTAGAGAATTGAAAAAACTATGGAACATGAAAGTGACGACTGTGCCAATTGTGATTGGAGCTTTTGGCACAATAACTATAGGATTGTTAAAAGGCCTGGAAGACTTGGAAGTTGGCGGACAGGTAGAGACTATTCAAATGACAGCATTGCTGAGAACGGCCAGAATCCTGAGACGGGTCCTGGAGACTTGAGGAGACTTGCTGTCACTCAAACTCCAGTGAAAAACCATCAGCTAACACTGATGTGAAAAACTCTAAAGGAGTAAATAATAGTAATAATAATAATAATAATTAGAGAACTTGGAAAATTGTCGACTTTGCTGTCTCAGCTGACCACCGAATAAAACTGAAAGAATGTGAAAAGAAGGATAAGTACCTCGGCCTTGCTAAGGAATTGAAAAAACTATGGAACATGCAGGTGACAATTATACCAATTGTAATTGGTGCGTTGGGAACAGTAACTAAAGAATTATTAAAGGGACTGGAGGACTTGGAAGTTGGCGGACGAGTGGAGACCATCCAAACTACTACATTATTGAGAACGGCCAGAATACTGAGAAGAGTCCTGAAGACTTGAGGAGACTTGCTGTCACTCAAACTCTAGTGAAAGACCATCAGTGAACGTTGATGTGAAAAACTCAAATGAATAAATAATAATAATAATAATAATAATATTAATAATAATAATAATAATAATAATAAGTAAATAGAATAAATAGAAAATAAAAAATAATGAGAAAATAAAATAATCATGGAAGTCTTCTTGTGTGAGCGTGTCAATGACCTTCGTCACAGCCTCTTTCATCTCCTCAATTCTCTCATAACGACAGCCTCTGAGCTTAGAGAATAACCAAAAGTCACAGGGAGCAAGGTCTGGACTGTAGAGAGGCTGAGCAACTGTCTTGATGCCTATCTTGGTCAAATAGTCTGTGACAAGGATGGAGTTGTGGACTGGTGCATTGTCCTGGTGGAAATGCCACTGACCCGATTTGAAGAGAGCTGGCCTCTTCCCTAGGAATCTCTTTCTGAACTCCCTTAAAACCTCAACATAGTAACCCTAACTCAAACTCTTTGGCCAATCAACTGTGGTGTATTGACTTCTTTACTCCTCTCACACCTCTCATCATCCCTCACAGACTCCGTGCCCTCCTTGAATCTCTTATGCCACTCAAAAACTGATGCTCGATTCATGCAAGATGGTCGAAAGGCAGTCTGAAGCATTCCATACGTTTCTCTGGCATTTTTTCCAAGTTTAAAACACAATTTTATTGCATATCGTTCTTCTAAAATGTTAGATTGCATTTTTGAAATTCATCAGCTGTGACAATCAGGCTTTAGTAGGATGTATTCCAATTGCTTCTGTAGCTGTTCATTTGAAGCTGAAATCATAAAAATTGGTCAGTCATCTCATAAGATGTATAGCCATAACATAGTGAATTCTCAAGAGTCTACGACAATTTTAAATGCCTGTACAAAAAAGATCTGGAAACTTATTGAACGCAGCACGTATATATATATATATATATATATATATATATATATATATATATATATATATATATGAATTTGTGTGAATGTCTATTTTTCAATCAACCTATCTATCTATTTCCCTGTCGGCTGGGGCTGTAGAATACACCGGCTGCTTCTCTGCAGAGGGGTAAGACCCCCCCCACACACACACACACCAATCTAGATATGACACTAAACAATCTGATGATGAGCTTCCAGTAATGGTGGAGCTTTATGAAATGCGGAGTACCCCTTCATTCCCATCGCTCCGAGGTTCACTCTGACCTGGAGTGGTAGTACCTGATATGGTGCTATCTATGGGTCAAATAGATCTAAATTGTGCTGGTACTAAACTGAATTGTTTGAAATAGAACTGTTTTGACATTTAAACTGCGTACCTACGCTAAACTGAATTATTTGAAATGGAACTGTTTTTGTATGCTATGGATTGTTTGAAATAGAACTGTTTTTGACATTGTAACTGTATTTACGCTAAACTGAATTGTTTCAAATAGAACTGTTTTGACATTTAACTATATGTAAACAAAAAGTAAGTTGGTGTTGTTGAAAAGGTGGCGACCATAGTCGAGGGGGGCGATCAGAAGGCTCCCTTTTCAATAGCTTCTACACCGAGGTGTAAGGGAGGGCGCTATTCCTTTCCCTGGGTTGCTCTACTTTACCCTTGATACGTACCTTATATTGCTGAATGCTAAGCAAAGAGGTATCAAGTACCCTTTTTAAAGTCTTTGGTATGACGCGACCTGGGATTGAACCCAGGTCTATACTTATACTAAATTGAATTGTTTGAATTTGAACAGTTTGACTAAATTGAATTGCTTAAAATAGAAATGTTTTGACAATTAAACTGTGAACTTATAACCTACAAAGGTTGATATGCCATAAAACCCAAACAATCTATCTATCGATGTTAGTATCAATCTCAGTCTGTTATCTATCTATCTATCTATCTATCTATCTATCTATCTATCTATCTATCTCTTTCTGATTCTTTCTTTCTTTCTTTCTATCTATCTATCTATCTATCTCATTCTGATTCTTTCTTTCTTTCTTTCTATCTATCTATCTATCTATCTCATTCTGATTCTTTCTTTCTTTCTTTCTTTCTTTCTTTCTTTCTCATTCTGAATCTATCTATATATCTATCTATCTATCTCATTCTGATTCTATCTATCTATCTATCTATCTATCTATCTATCTCATTCTGATTCTTTCTTTCTTTCTTTCTATCTATCTATCTCATTCTGATCCTATCTATCTATCTATCTATCTATCTATCTATCTATCTATCTATCTATCTATCTATCTATCTCATTCTGATTCTTTCTTTCTATCTATCTATCTCATTCTGAATCTATCTATCTATCTATCTATCTCAATGTGATTCTATCTATCTATCTATCTATCTATCTATCTATCTATCAATCTATCTATCTCATTCTGATTCTTTCTTTCTTTCTTTCTTTCTTTCTTTCTTTCTTTCTTTCTATCTCATTCTGATTCTATCTATCTATCTATCTCATTCTGATTCTTTCTTTCTTTCTTTCTTTCTTTCTTTCTTTCTTTCTTTCTTTCTTTCTATCTCATTCTGAATCTATCTATCTATCTATCTATCTATCTATCTATCTATCTCATTCTGATTCTTTCTTTCTTTCTTTCTTTCTTTCTATCTATCTATCTCATTCTGAATCTATCTATCTATCTATCTATCTATCTATCTATCTATCTATCTATCTATCTATCTCATTCTGATTCTTTCTTTCTTTCTTTCTTTCTATCTATCTCATTCTGAATCTATCTATCTATCTATCTATCTCAATGTGATTCTATCTATCTATCTATCTATCTATCTATCTATCTATCTATCTATCTATCTATCTATCTATCTCATTCTGATTCTTTCTTTCTTTCTTTCTTTCTTTCTTTCTATCTCATTCTGATTTTATCTATCTATCTATCTATCTATCTATCTATCTCATTCTGATTCTTTCTTTCTTTCTTTCTATCTATCTATCTCATTCTGAATCTATCTATCTATCTATCTATCTATCTATCTCAATGTGATTCTATCTATCTATCTATCTATCTATCTATCTATCTATCTATCTATCTCATTCTGATTCTTTCTTTCTTTCTTTCTTTCTTTCTATCTCATTCTGATTCTATCTATCTATCTATATATCTATCTATCTATCTCATACTACCATTTCTATTTTATTTAATCAACACCGTTATTTATGTTTCTCAATTTAGCTCAGTTTCTCTCGATTTTCTTTCTTTCTTTCTTTTTTATATCTACCCACTCACATACACTGCCAAGTTTCCAGTCGTCTTAATCGTTCAACATCTCTCTGCACTTACCCTGGCCTGTTCGCAGACGATATCATTGGCGGCTTACATGTGCTTAATATACAAGCATCATAGCAAAATATGTTGTTCTAATTATATCATGAGGTTTGGCATCACCATCACAACCAAAAAGTTGTGGGTAAATCCTTAATGAAAGAAGTAGGTCATATTTATTTTACATCGTCCATTTTGAACGTAAAACTAGTAGACGTAAGGTCATGAGAGAAAAATGGAAGACTACCAGTGGTAGACCAGCAAATAAATACTAGCAAGTTTCAGTCCCAACAGGTGCTCCATTTTTCTGGCCTTGTGCCACATCTAAGCAAACCTTAGTAAATAACTACCTATAAGTAATAGCGTTGGTCCGCACTTCTTCGAGGCCTCATTTTAATATATTTGTTTTATTGGCATATCAACCTTCATAGGTTATTTAATGCCAAAGCCATCCTTCTAGAAGAATAGTAGTAGTACTATTTAACCCATTGCTGGGGAGATAACGGGGTTTATGCCTTTCCCAAGGGTATTTGCCGGAAAGTAAACGTAATGGCGCGACTGGAGTTCGAACTCGGTTATTACGTTTCCGCAGTCAAGTGATTTAAACATTATACCACGAAGACACCGCCCTCTATTTGTTTTATCATTAGTCTTTATTCTTTAACACTAATTCCACAAAAATTACACACACACACACACACACACACACACACACACACACACACACACACATATATATATATATATATATATATATATTTACTAATCAACTATCTACCAGTATTCACGGTACCAGAAAAAAACAAAAAACCCCTGGCCAGGAACAAGAGAAAAAAATATCTCGAATCACGGTCAAGAGGAAAAAGAAAAAAGTTTTTTGGGTAAAAAAGAAAGAAAAGACCAAC